>KN538402.1:570212-587141 GCA_000797535.1 Trichuris suis | reverse complement strand
AAACATCTTCCTATGTAAATTCGTCCATTTTTATGTAAATTCGTCTTCAGTTTCTTCCATTTTTTATGTAAATTGACCTTCATAATGGAAATAGAAAAGATAAAATTTACATAAAAAATGGAAGAAACTGAAGACGAATTTACATAAAAATGGACGAATTTACATAGGAAGATGTTTCCAGACAAGAAACACGGTCGGCTGACAGACAACAAAAAAGACTTTAAACACTATTTTAAACCGCTAAAACCGAAGAATGGGGACTACGCTCCTTCTAATCACACTGACTTTAACACCGCTGAAGACGGGTCACGAGAGACCCGAAAGCTACGGAATAAAAGTTTTATTTTCCAAACGGGACTCACTCCCTATGAAGAAACAAGTTAATCATCTGTAAAAACAGCAAAACAAGCGCCCTACCAATGAATGGATGATCAAGTTGTTGCGGAAACGACACAGAACAGAGCGCGTAGCTTTGAGGATGACCTAATCCCGTTGGAAAGCGGGAAAGCGAACGCTGACGACGCGACTAGAGCGTTCCAGAAGCTACATACACTGTTCCCTGTGGTTCCCGTAATCACTTGTTCACCCGTTGTTTGGTAGGGCGCTTGTTTTGGTATTTTACAGACACGCTTGCAAGAAATGGGAAAGAGTCATGGAATGACGGCAATGGAAATCCATTGCTCTGTTGCAAGACATCTTGCCTTTTAGAATTATTATAAATTAGTAGCAAAAAGTACTAACGTTGATAATATGACACTTCTGAAATCACGAATGAAATGAACGATTTAGACCTTTTGCACTTACAATGACTACAACTGGGATTGGACTTTAAACTACATTAACATGCGTATTCTGGCGACCCGCTGGAAGGCAATCGTGGTAAAGAGGCCACGGGTATTTCACGTCGGAGATTGGTAAGCATATTGTGTCAGACGAATTTGAAACTAACCTACTTATCATTACTGCAGTGGGGTACACAAAACAAGCGCACAGTGCACAATGACGCTGAAAGGAGTAAAGCAATATTTGGCTGAAACGGCATCTCGCGAAAGCGTAAGTAGCGTTAAGCTTAGCCCAGTCGCGCCAGTGATCCGCAAAACCAGTCCGCCAAACGGCGCTTGGGCGGACACTCGCGATCACTTGCTCTGCCTATGGTACCTGCATTCTATTTGAAAGAAATTCAAAATTTTAAATCATCACCGGTTCAACAACGCGCCAAAGCTCGCCAAAGTTTTCGAGGACGACTGCTCAAAAACGTATCACTACCGAAACAAAGCATCGTTCACTTCGACGACAAGCGATCGCGACGTGCTTGTCGATTACGCCGTTTAGCTAATATTGTTAATACTAACGCGCTATAAAAATTAAAATACTATATACGCAACGCCCTTTTGTGGGTTATCAGATGAGAAAAATACGAAATGATTTAATTCGGTCCATTCCTTCACAACTAAGATATTTAAAAGATAAAAGCTGCCGCGAAACAAAAGTACCCGTTCGTTGAGCCACACAAACATATGCTTAGTAGACAGTCACTCAAAAGGAATGCACCCAATCGACGACGACTGTCAATCGCCTGGAGTTTGAGATGGAAAATCAGCATTGTGACGAACGGTGAACTTGCCTGCAGTGCAGTGTTTAGAATTAGATGAGATCATATGAATTTCAATACGTACGCTTTGAAGGTGGTGACCTATTGAATGGACCATACTGCTCCTCGAGTTCGTGGAAACGATCTATGAACAAAAGGGCAGAATCTAATTTAACCGCGATTGTCAAATTTAAACACACGACTTTTACCAATTGTTGCACCAACAGTTACGGTGATCTCATTACTATCCGCGGAGTCATCGTCACCTTGAAAGGGAAAAGTGAAAAGCAAAGAAACAATCGATGAGCAAAGTGCCGTACCGCTTCCGCCCTCCTCCGCTGCGCTAGAAGAGACGTCCGCGTCGGCGCCTACAACGTAAACATCAGATAAGCTGTGTAGGAAAACTATTTGCAAACCTTCCCGACGTCTGCCGACGTTCTTCTGAACGGCGCAGGAATTGTCGGCTAAGGGAACGTCTGCAAAAGAAGCGCTGAAAGTAGTGTTCAGAAAATTTAAAATTCAAATACGAACTGGGCGGTGGCTCTTCAGCGGCTCCCGGAGGCTGACCGTGCGGCTCGGCAGGCTTACATCGCTTTAGGCTGTATTTTTGTCCAAAAACAGAAAAACACTTTTAAAAACAAGTTTGCAAGCCAACGGAACTCACGATCAATCTTTGGAGGACTATAGTCCGTGTAGGACAACTTCTCGTCACGCGGTTTTGTGTGCTTAAAGAGACAATGCTTCTTCAAGCAGCCACTCGGCTGATTTTCCCAATAGCACGGTGTCTGTATCCGAGGGTTGTCAATGACCATATGTCTGTACGGGCAGTTGGCCCTAACGCATCGGTTGTTTTGCCATGCCTTACAAACCAGCTCGGTACCGAGAGCCGGTTCGGAATGGCGAAAGCAACAACGAGCTCCCTGAAAATTGATAAAGCATGAATTTGCTCAAACACAGAATCTTCAAGCCCACCTTAGCGCACTTGGAATAGTAGTAAAAGTAGCAATCGTCCCCGCAGGAGGACATCAGGCCGTTAAGCGTTTCTATGCGCCACTATATCCAGCGCATCCGAGCGAATGACAACTGTACGCAAAGGAAAAGCTAATACAAAGTTGACAAGTCAAAACAGTTCGATATTGGAAGGCAATACAACCTGGCCGTGTAAATTGAACCAACTGTGATCAACTTTACTCTCCAAAAGTTGAGAGGAAACAAAGATGTAAACCAACGAAAATGTGGGCAAGCAGATCCCGTTGCAAGACTGTAACACTGACTAGAGTCACGGACTATATGCCAAGCTCGCGGGGAGGGGAATGATCGAAGCACGACTCGTACGGAGAAAAATAATGACTAGTATGGGAATGTTGGAATTTGTTTTGTTTGATCCAACTTTGGCAAAAAATATTAGCGCGTGAGCAAAAGAGGAACGTTGTGGTCAACTTGCTACATTTCCCAGCTGAACAAATGATGCTTGACGAGCATTTCGCGAACACTTTCCCTAATTGGCTGATCGCCAAGACGTCTTTGATTTGCCGGAAGCTCCCAACCGGAACTCAAGTGAAACATGAACTGGGCGAGCACGCGTAGCTCGCATTTCACTTGGATCCAGCCGGGACTTCGAATGAACGACCAAGCGTGATACCATCTGCGTACAACAGTGCCAGCCGAACAAAGCAGTTCGAACCAAAGGTGCAGCACTTGCTCATTCAAACCAAGACAAATAAACGATCGAAACTTGACGTCCATTGAGGCGCGACAAAGGTCATGAGTCACATTAATATAGTGCCATGCCTTATACAGCAACTCTTCTGGAGTGAGTACCCTGCCGTCTTCGTCCAACTGAAACGTCTGACAAAGCATCAGTCGATTTTTGACAGGGCAAATATCCTTGCAATTCTTAAATGTTTAAAAATAAACAACGAATAGTGAAATGGCAGTTGAATACGACCTCTTCGGACGCGACGCTTTCAATAAACAACCAGGGATGGACGCGCCGACCTAACAAACTTGATTTCTTTATACCGTATTCAAAAATTGACTTCAACGCCGAACAGAAGCGATTTCGAACAACGTTCTCCATTTTCTGAAAAGTATAAAACAGCTTTAGCTGGTCAACAACCTGGTTACGCTTATATACCTCAGAATCTGGATCGTCCGGAAAGGAGGAATAGTCGCGCAATTGGTCGCTGAGAAGTTCGACAAATTTGGCGGGAAACCAACCGCGGACCCCTTTGATCTCGCCAATCCAGCAATGTTCGTCCTTTCTGGATATGACCGTAATCATATCGTCTTTACGGAAGCCAAGTTCGTCTTCGTCGTGCCTTTCGAAGTCGACTAATGCTCGAGCAAACTTCTGCGACGACTGATGATTGTCAAGATAAACTTGATAGTCGTTCTCGTGGCTGGCCACCGAATAATCAGCCTGAAAACAATAACCATATAAGCAAAGGAATAACGCAGTGTCTTTTAAACTGCCGCAAGCGTGGATGACCACGAAAAATTTAGCGCATTTTAACAAATCTGACTCAGATCTTTGGATGCCATTGCATAGCGCCAACACGCGCACAATAAACCAAGCAAACTGATACAATGAAAACATAAGGAAACAGTTTTGAAAAAATCACTGAAAAAACAGACAAGGGGCTTAGTATCTTAGATGTCCTTTTTTGGTTTAAGATGGCTTATAGAAAATCAACTCATTCCGGCAGATATTTTAACTTCACGTCATATCACGCTCATTCTTTTTAAAATACAAATAACAAGTAATTTACTTGACTGAGCAATTTCAATCCGTGATCAAGCAATGACCATCGTTTGGGCTTAAGAAATTCTACAGTAAGGCAAATGATAAGCAGGCAACAAACTTCAACGTTTAAACAAAAGCCTAAAATTCTCGCTCCTATTACGCCCTGTAAATAACCGCTTTCACTCAAATGCTGACCAACGATCATGTATGATCACAAGGCTATGCTTTTGCTACATAAAACGGGCTTAGCACAACCACAAGCACGAAAACTTACTAATAATTTGGTAAATGTCCTACACTCGACCAACCGTAATGATTATTTCAGGTCGTCATTCCATCAACTATCTGTGTAGCGCCTATTATCACGAGAAATTAACAAAAGCAGCAATGGTATCTGTTAATGCTGCTAGACCGTATGATCGCTTTATTCCTATCCAACGCACGCTACAAGTCTCAGTGATAGAACTAACATCGGGCTATGATGCTCTGGTTTATATAGTGAAATTCTAATGCTCAGGTACAAAGAATAATCAAGTTCGAGAATACTGTCTTCCTTCTTCATACAGGTTCCTTGACGACTGCATCGTCAACAGTACCTGTTAACAAACTAACGCAAAGGGAAAGCTCCACCTGTGACGACTTACTTCCACCAGGTCGCTAATCAAATATCACGCTGATTTTAAACGTGCTTTTTTTTTGTAACGGGTACGGTCTTTATAGACGTCTTATTTACGGAATTAAACCACTTATTTAAGACAGCTTTTCTTTTGGGACTTTTTCAAACAAGCAGGTCAATTGGGTGCATAAATCGCTTACAAAGAACCTTAATACATTCCAGACTACAGTAGACTTGATTTGAATTCAAATGGAACTTACCTGCACATCAGCGCCAGTGTAACTGGCAGCGTTGCTTTCCATCATTTGCTTTGCGACCAGCTGCACCGCCTCCCTTAGTTGTAGTATCAATTCAGTTTGTTTGACATTTTTGATCTCGTCCTCCAAATCGGCCAGAGAAGAGCACTGACTAATTGCTCGTTGTCTTAAAACCGAAAGAGAGCTAACCATCGACTGGGATCGCTTCAGAAATCGGCTATGCCGTCGTTTACGCAAGCTATCAATCAGAGCGGTGTTATCTGCTTGGTTGGCCATCATATAATGCGATTCCTTGCTTCGCAAGCGAGCCAATCGCTTTTCAGTAACCGACGATGAGAAGGAGTCAACAATGGAAAGAAGCATCTCAGCGTTGGTGAACAAAGACGGCAATTCGGACAACAAATTGAATACTTCTGCGGAATTTGTCAAAATCCGTAGATTGTTCTCCTTTGACTTCAGAAGGGCCAATGCCACTTTGAACAGCACTGTGGATCCTTCGTAAAAGAACATATCCCATATGCGCAGCAAAACTGGGAATGGAAGACTAGACGAGTAAAGCGTAAGAAACCAGTGGAGGCTAATCAACGATGGCTCAATATCGTGATTATTTAGCACGGAATCGACCTTTGGTAGCAATTCGTTTATAAGGCGGCGAAAGACCCTCTGGTCAATCATGGCGCCAAACAGAGGGTCCGAATAGTACTGCGATGGCAACAGATCTTCTACTACAGTAAACATCATCCAAAATACACTCTCTTCCTCCATAAAAAGCAGTAAAATTGCCACTATGACACCCATTCCTTGGCAATAGCCAACCTCAGGAAATACGTAGGATAAGGCGTGCAGAACTTGCCTGAGACGTTTGACACCAATGCTGTCTACGTGACTGAAGCATATATTATTGGGAAGGGTTCTTAAGAGATCCTTCTCGATTTGCTTAAAGACAACCGTATCTTCCTCCTTCACTGTCTTAAGTATGTCTTTGTAGGAGAAGTCAGTCATTTGACGCTTGCACATAGCGCCGCAAAGACGAGGCCACACGTAGGGTCTCAATGAATGAGGCACTCCTTGACGCACAAGTTCGGAGAGTTGCTTGGATTTGGGCAGAAATGATTCGACCTTTTCCCAAGTCAAGTCTTCCACAACCTTGTTGAACGTAAACTCAAAATACGCTATCCATTTTAGCCGAAGTTTTGAATCTTCATTCACCAACTTGGTTTCGTACAACCCATTTCTACATTCCAGCGCATCGGCATCAGCCTAAGACAATTTATAATATTGCAGCTAATTTGAAAAACGTACGGTTAAGTTGAGCGTATTTGGGAACCTGATTTTACTTAATTACTGTAGGTACAAAGTGAACAAAAACATTAAGGAAACGATTGGAGAATGCCGAATACTAAAGTCTGCATAAAAAGCGCCTACCTTGAAACCAAATTCATCACAGAAACATGCTTTTCTCCGAACGTCGCTGGACAGGTGTGCAGGAATGACGGAAGGAATGACCGCCGAACAAGGAGAGTCAAAGGAAGTGGACAAAGAGCTCGGCTTCTTCGAAAAGCCAAAGCAAACTTTCTCGGATTGTTTTTTTAAAGAATTTTCGTCCTCATTTTCTACGAATGTAGTAAAGTCACCATTTGGTGGTGCAGAGTTCGCCTTGTGGTAAGCGCACCCTTTGTGTGCCCCAACCATTTCAATACCTACAAAAAGAATCCGTAATTTCTCAATAACAAACGGAGAACAAACATTAGCGCGAATATAATTTACATAATACCTCATTATAGAGTGTTGTAATAAAAACGGAGTAGTGAACAACTTAAAGCGGAAACGCTAAGAGCTGAGACATTCAGGTTGTTACGACAGCAAATGGGCGCAGTGTTTGAACGTCAGAACGTGCGCAAGAATGTTTTGCCCATCGTAACGTTACGGAAAAGACCAGCGCACGACGAATGTTATTGAAACTCTAGAATAAGAATTTATCATTGTAATAACTGTCTGCTTTAGTTAGCATCTGGAAGCAAAGTAATAAATAACCTTTGCGCACAGCAACAACAGAAAGCTGAGTCTAACCCACGGATAACGAAGTTTTAAAAATTAGAAGACAGTTGACAATGGCATATGACTTAAATACGTTACTTAACCAGAAAAACTTCATCTACCATAAGCTGAGCACAAGTATGGATATGCTGAACCTGCAAGGGCCAATAGACGATCACGCGATATGAGCTACGCAAATTTGGCCACTTAAGGAGCTTCGGTTGAGTGATCAGACAAACTAGGTTAACTTTAAAAAAACTAAAAGCGCCCAGCTTGGGAATCCAGCCAGCGATACCATAAAACATTTTTAAAAACCATTACACAAATTCCTCTCGTGCGTCCAAGGGAGAGACAAGTACAGTACAACTTGATGTGCAGGATTATTCGGCATGGGATAGGCTGGAACCTAGAAATTTCCGCAGAATCAAATCTTTCCGCGGATTTTTCGGGCTTAATGGTTGATAATGCACACTACTGTGCATAAAAAATGTAGCTTCTATCTAAGCTTACCATTTCGACTCACAGCTTGAAAGAATAGGGAAGTATTTGGTGTTTAAGATCAAGTTAAGAGAAGGTAAACTTTTCCATCGAAATTACGCTTTTATAGATTAACGTGTAGAACACGAAAATCCCGACTGCGTGTAAATGCTTCATTTCTTACTCTAACCAATTCTTTATAAAATCGCGCACGAACGCATGATACCTTCTGAACGCTGCAGTACTCGCTGCGTCTTATTATCTAACTTTGGTAGCACACTGGTAACGCGGGCAGCGCTAATAAGCATGATGCCAAATAAGTCTTTCGACTGTGGTAATCTTATGTCCATATACGCAAAGCACAGAAGAAAGCTTAATCAGTGTATTTTACGCTTTTGCTTGTCCAATGCCCGTAAATCTAAGGGCATTAGAATTTCTCTCAATGTGTGCTCAACAGTTCGATGGGCAGATAATGAGACACCAAACCTGAGCATCATTA
Organism: Trichuris suis; assembly: GCA_000797535.1. Taxonomy (NCBI): domain Eukaryota; kingdom Metazoa; phylum Nematoda; class Enoplea; order Trichinellida; family Trichuridae; genus Trichuris; species Trichuris suis. The sequence goes on along the minus strand of KN538402.1, from coordinate 578,918 downwards.
ATATTTCGTTGTAAGCTGATAAGAGTCGGCTGAACTTGTATTTTCGTCTTGTTGGTTATTGTACCCCCGTTGTGGTGTTAGAATGTACGAAATTCGACATAGCTTCTCGGCGGACGAATTGAAACGTTACGGTCGCCAACTGATTTTACCCGAACTCGGAGTTGTAGGTAAATCAATGTTTATTGTTAATACATGAATCTACCCTTCAGTGCTTGATTCAAATAAATTTTTCCTCTTTCGACTTGGCCTAAAAATGCTCAAATTCTAAGCTATTTTAGTGGATTTTTAAAATTGCTTTCGGGATTCACCATTGTAGTAAAGCAGGCTTGCGATTAGCGTAATGTAAGCTTTCTTTTGCCTTTTAAAAGGTAACCAATCATTGCAACTTTTTATAGCTAAAGATTATGTCCCAAGAGAAGTTTAGGAATGTTGATATCCCAATTTACATGCATGTTCGGTTTTTGCATTCCATTTTTCGTGCTCACGTTTAGTCGTCCTTAATACTGTAGTTTGCTGGTTTTTTCGCCAACAGTGAAATTTGAAACTTTAGGACAAACTGCCTTGAAGAATTTTCGCGTTCTCATAGTTGGTGCCGGGGGCCTTGGATGCCCATGCGCAATATACCTTGCTGCTGCTGGTATAGGTATGCTATTCTTGGTCTACTTAATATATTATGCAGTTTATTTATGTATAGTATTAATACTAATGCTTTCCGGTTTCAATGTATAGTATAAGTTGCGCTGTCGTTTTGCATGCGATCAGAAACTTACCTGAATTTGCCCGATGTACGATTTTGCGGCATGCTGGTCCACTTTTAGGCAAAATTGGCATCATTGATGGTGATGTCATTGAAGAAAGCAATCTCCACCGTCAGATACTGCATACAGAAGATCGTATAGGGAAATCGAAAGCCGACTCGATCAGGGTCGCTGTTGAAGCGTAAATTCGAACAAGCCATGAGCAGTTAAAGCTTGAGGTTAATCCGCAAAAACTTCAGACTGAATTCGAATGTATCCTGCCAAGTTTATGGCGAAAAGTTGACAAGCGATAACGCGTTGAACATTGTATCTTCGTATGACGTGGTCTGTGACTGTAGCGACAATGCCCCAACGAGATATCTCCTTAATGACGTATGCGTCATTGCAAAAAAGGTTTTAATCTCTGGTAGTGCCCTGCGATGGGAAGGCCAGTTGACGACGTATAGCGCAGGCAAGGGGCCATGCTATCGTTGTCTTTACCCGAAACCTCCTCCGCCAGAGTTAGTGACATCCTGCGCCCAAGGAGGAGTCCTTGGAACAGGTAACCGTCATTTCACTTTTTAGAGCAGGTCAAGCACCTTGTAAATTTTAGTTCCAGGAACCATTGGCACTTTGCAAGCAAATGAAGTTATAAAAGTTGCCGCGGGATTGGAATGTAAATATTTACTTTTTGTATAGCCCACTCTATTGTTGGTCGTTGTTTCCAGCTTCCTATGTTGGTCGTTTATTGGTTTTTGACGGTCTTGACGGAAGCTTCAGAACCGTGAAACTGCGACCCAGAGACTTGCACTGTGCAGTATGTGGTGACAGTCCTACTATTCGTAGTCCATTGAACTACGAAAAGTTCTGTGGAAGTCCTCTCTGTGACAGTGTAGGTTTATGCTGTGAAAAAAATTGAATATAAGCTCTAGAGGCTTTTTAGGTTCGTTCATTAAACTATCTGAATTCGGAAGATCGAATTTCTGTCCAGCAGCTCAAGGATGTGCTCTATTCTGATGACGTTTTGGTGATCGACTGTCGTCCTTCACATCAATGGGATATTGGCCATTTTTCTCGTGCTATAAGTAAGAGTTGATAAATCGGTTGCTTTCTTTTTTTAACTTGCTTTCCTTGAGATATTCCTCTGGAGACGATTGAAAGCTCTGAACCCGACGCGTTAAGACAGCTACTGAATGGTCACCCAAGAAACGGTGAGAATTCCAACTCCTCTCAGGTTGTCATCAATCTTCAATTTCCATTCAGCTTTCGTAATTTGTCACAGAGGCAACCAGTCTCAGGTTGCAGTTGCTTGCCTGCGGTCAAAACTTGGCCATTCAACGGAGTGGAGGTTCAAAGATGTAGTCGGTGGCGTCGATGCTTGGTCTAAAGAGATTGACAATTCTTTCCCAGTTTACTGATGGCCTAAATAAAACCCTTTGTGTCAGTACGCATATGGTATAAAGTTTCATGAATTTATTCAACTTTAACTTTTAACTGTGCGCATATCTCATAAAACGCACATAAGCGATGTGCTTATGTCGGTTGCAAGACGCCGCTAAGAAAAATGACTTTTGTAAAACCAAAAGGATGCTATTTTTCTCTGTTCGCGTTTTTGCGAAGTTTCTGTAATTTCGCCTAATAAGAAAATGCATTCACCTTAGGCGGTACAGAACTCATAGCCCCATGCACGCCTTATGAAATGATGTAGCGAACTGCTGTGAAGTTCAGCTGGAAAAATAGTAGTGGGTCTACGGTAGTCAGTGCCCTGAAAGTTCCGTTAGTGCTTCAAATTTCGGTAGACCTCCGTCGAACCACCCAAGGCAATGTTCAGCTACACATATAATTATTACTTACGCGGTATTGATTGCATTATCTTTATGCAAATTTAAGTAAATGGAGCATCGTCTCGTTTGTTGCCCGTTTTGGTTATGCACGAATGACTGAGCTTAGGAATTTCGGCGATCGACCTTTGGACGGCCATTTGTGCTCCCAACGACAAGAATGATGTGCTGGAGCTTGGTAGGACTCTGCCTAGTGCAGGTAATTGCTAAGAACGGTGATAGGGCGCTGAGGGAACATTGAAATGCATTAAAATTCGTAGTCTGACTATTCTTTTCGATCCATCTAAGGAGAAACTTTCTTACAGCTTGGAATTTGGCAAGCCTTGGCGTACGTGAGCATTTAAGACGTATTTAAATGTCCGTTACTTTATTTTTGCATAATGTCTTCGCAAGGGCGTTATAGCGTAGGTGTATTGCGTCAGGTTTTACTTTGCTCTACACAAATGGGATTGGGACAGCAAGCTGGCTCGTTGATGGCCAATTCAACAGCGCGAAGCGGAGAAGCGAGAACAATGTAAAGTTTCCATTTTTACTTTCCGCCGATTTCATACGGTCACTTGAAGCTTTCGGACAGGGTTGTACAACCGCAATGGACAACTCGTCCTATACTGTAAAAATGTAGCGTAAGGCATTTTGCACTGACAATGAGTTGCCAAAGGTTCGTTGTTACGCGTTCATAGGTGCCCATCTACGAGCAGCATATTTTATACCTACTCTTGCTGTGAAGACAACATTGGAAGGAAGAACGCTGCTTGCTGCATTCTGTTGACCACCACTGCAAAGTAAGAGAAATGTACTCTGCCTTAGCGTCGTGTGCTATTGAGGGTTTTCATTTTCAGGCTCGTCGTTGCTCTGTCCACAGTAGTCGCTATGCTGATTCTCTCATTAGTAATTGTACTAAGTTTGAGAATTGGAAGGTACGGAAGGAAGAAAAAATGCAATCGCGGTCGTAGAAAGGGCTCTTCAGGGCATCCAAGTACGGTTGGAGCGACGCCTACGCAACTGAGGTGTTTATGTAAATTTTTTTAAAATTTCAAATTGCAGGTCTTACGAACTACAAGACGCAACAAAGTGCGCACGAAGATGTTTCAATGCTCCGGGCTGGCTGCCGTAAACGTATTGAATCCAGTATTTTTTCTGCTTATGTAGGTATTTAGAAATGAACGACAGTAGTCCGTTGGACTCGACAGACCCGTCAGAATTGCTGAACTCTTTCCGCGCGGAAACCGAAGCTGGTGTTATGACGTCATCAAGATTGTCGAAATCTTTGAGCGTTACTAATAGCAAAAGTGTTTCGCTGTCCACATCTTTGAACGACCCGAACAAGGCGTACGTAGCGGACGAGAAGACGGTGTCAACAAAGCAGGCAAGCGATAACGTCAGTCATCGAAGCGAAGGTGCCATTCGGCAAGCAGCGTCTCGCAATAGTAAAGTCTTGAGCACACTGTCCAAGCAGGAGGACATGTTGAAACTGTGTCCTCCGAAGCGATCTCGAACTCAAGGTAACAACGGTGCGTGGCAACAAAATTCCGACAACTCGAACAGCTCACTGAGTCTATCGCCTTTGGAAAATCTATTGCCTGTCCACGAGTCGACGCACAATACGTGTCTGCCCAATGCGGGAACTCTGCAGACGAATAAAACGTCCTTCTTAGCGACAGCAAGTATGCTCCTTAGCGAACAGTCGTCAGACAACAGCGACAACAAAGTCAATTCTACGCAAGAGCATGAAAACTACATTTCACGTTCTTTAACAGACGGGATGAACAGTACGAGTGATTCGAAAATTGCTGATCGAAATATTTCCATTGAAACAGCTTCCAACGAAGCATCAGCGAGTTATCAGGATAAGAAAACACCTATTATGTAGAATGACAATGCTGCCTGCTAATTTGGCTCCAGTGAAACAGTTGTGTTAACCGATTGCGTTTCGAACTACTTTGCTAATTTCGTAGATGATTAAATCAGGTGCTTGAAAGTTTTTGTTCCTCATAGCAAAACGATAAGTTAACGCCGATGATATGTGCGCACCGCAAAAGGCGATCGCCAGTTAGTAATAATCCAAAACACCCGTTTGAATGTTGAATGTATCCCTTCACCGCTATAGTGAATCCTCGAGTTGAAGAGATATGATTTTTAGGCAGCGTTTCAATTTTAACGTTACACTGGAATTACCCCCGCAGACATCCTGGTGAAATATTGTGGTTTTGCCTTTTGGCTGCCGCACTGTCATACTGTAATTTTGCCGTCTATCCTGTACTGCTCTTACGTAATCCTAACCAAAAATGTATGGCTTATATTTTGGCTTGGAATTAACTAAGGGCAGAATAAAATGGTCGACATGCTTGTCAGTAAGGGTAGAACAGGATGGCCGGCACGCTTGCCGGAAACGAACCTGCATTCTTTAAATGGTGGCGCGGCGGCCCGGAAGACAAGTATTAAGCACATACTTTTATATTTCAGATGACTCACTTTAATGTAAGGGTATATTTTATCCATTTATTTCGAATTCAGCTTAGATGAAGGTTTGGATCTTGTCACATAGCCGCCCCACCGTTTGAGGAATGCAGGTTCGTTCTCACCAAGTATGCGATTATGCTGTTCTGCTCTTACTGGTGAACATACCGGTCATCTCGTTCTGCTCTTACTTGAGCCTAAGCGAAAACATGAGCCTTATTTTTAGGCTTAGGCTTAAGTATGGGCAGCACAGGATGACTGGCAAACTTACAGTATGACGGTGGGGCGGCTAGGAGACAAGATCTGAAGGTTTAAACAATATCTCAGTTCAGTTATTGCTAAATCCGAACACGGTCTTTTGACCGCCGCGCAGTTGAAATTCAGAGAAAATTATATAGCGCCGGTAAGAAAGGATTTAAGTACGCTTTCTATAGCTTTCTATAGGACTAGTAACGCTTTCTATAGTAATGAAAGACGGTGTCATGCTGATGGGAATCCTGCGCGAATTTTCAGGGACGCATCGATTGCCGCCGGTTTTGATTGAGAGGACGAACGCTGCCCGCTCGTCGCACGCTCGCCTGCTTATTTTCCTCCTACTGCTTCCGGATATGGCATTGCTTCAATACCCGGATTAGCACGGAGCGAACAGGCCAGTTTGCCACGAATAGTTTGCCCAGCAGAAATTATGGGCTCTCAACCGCATCTGCAGGTGCACCTGACATTCCATGAATTTAGGGAGACAGCAGAATTGTTTACCACAGTTTCTCAAGGGGGCGCAGGAACTTCCTATGTGCTGGTGGGAAAAAGCCCGTCGGCCAAGTGGGCGGCAGTCAAATGTCCCGGCGGCCAAATGGCGGCGGATAAATGTCCTGTACCCTGCTAAATCGCCTTATAATTAAATGTAAACGGCCTTCGCCTCAGCGGTGCATCAGCCTAAGTATCCGTAAACGGCTTAGGAGTAAGTCTAAAATCAGCAGTGACTTTTGTTTAGACTGCATTCTGTTACTTGGACTGGCGGCGGAACTTGAGTTTACTTCGTATACAGTACTCACCGGACATCCAGTGGTAAAGATCCGAAAAAGTTTTACATAAGCGCGATGTTTGAAATGGTAATTTTTTCAGCTGTCAGTACTGAAACTGATTAACGTGAAGCATGACAACGAAACGGAACTTAACTCCATAATTAGCTAACCTGCTGGTTTCTTAGCTTACTGTAAGCATTAGTTATGTGCATTGCACACTTGGCCGTCTATTAGGCGAAGCAGTATCGATCTTCATACCAAAGTTTATTTGTCACTATAACTTGCGTACCCATGTATCAACAGAACTGGGAGAAATTCTACCAGCACTAACAGAGCAGCTCAAATGATTGCTTATGTAATATGTACCGCAACATTGCAACAAGATTAGTTGTTGCGCGTACAGACAAGATGCTCCGCGTTGGGGGGGGGGCATCGAACTTTCCTATTACTGGGCTGCAGGCTGAGGTGTTCCGGTATTGGTTAGTACCGGCGTGGAGATTTCAAGCCTAGTTGGCGTAATCCCAGCGGTTCGAGCGGCATTGATGCTAGTTCCGTTTTCAACCTTGAGTTCACGCTCAGCTGTCGCGTTCGTATTGCGCACCAGCCGCTTTCCTTCCTTTTCACGTACGGGATACAAGTACGCATGCTCCATAGCCTCCTTGGCGGTCATACGTTCCTGATGATCGTAGCGGAGAACCTGAAAATCAAAAATGCAATCGAATTGGTCCAAAGCGAAAGAAACGGCTAAGCAAAGTGGCACTTTCACCTTGTCCAAGAAGTCCAAAGCCTCTGGACTAACTAGGTGCTGATTTTCGCTATGCACGAAGCGCTCCCATCTTTTTCGCGAGTGATGGCCCAAAATGTCGTTGAAGCGCGGATCCAGCATAATATTGTACTTTTCCAGATACTCGTACAATTCGTCCGTTCCGAGAACTTTCGCAATGCGAACAAGTTGATCGTAGTTGTCGTGACCATGGAAAAATGGTTCCTTGCGAAATATCATGCTTGCCAGCATACAACCAAGACTCCACATGTCCAGCGAGTAGTCGTAGTAGTGAAAGTCGACCAATAGTTCGGGCCCTTTGAAATAGCGTGAAGCAACACGAACATTGTACTCGTCTCCTGGATGATAGAATTCAGCTAAACCCCAGTCGATAAGACGAAGCTTTCCCTCCTCGTGGTCGATCATAACGTTGTGTGGCTTGACGTCTCTATGCATAATGCCTTGGCTGTGACAAAAGTCCAGAGCCTTTAGAAGCTCGTAAATGTAGTAGCGGATTTCGTAGTCGCTGAGCGTTTGGTACAACACCTTGAAGTCGGCATTATTTACGTACTCGACCACCAGAGCAGGAGTTCTCGAAATCGGGTCCTTGACGACATTTTTCAACGTTATGACGTTGACTCCACCTCGAAGGTTTTCCAAAATCTTGATTTCTCGTTTAATCTTCTTCTTCTTAACCGGCTTCAGAATTTTAATAACCACGTGTTCATCGTTGGTGACGTCAACGCCTTCAAAGACCTCGCTATACTTGCCCCTGCCGAGTTTTCTGATCAAATTGTAATTGTCTATATTTCCCCATTCGATGACGTGCGACTCATAGTCCCAATACTCGCGATCCTTTTGAAGGTTGACGTCAGCGTACACTCTCGAACGACTAACCAATGCCATCGGTCCGCTTGATTCAGTACCGGAAAAAAAACTACAGCTCGAATAGAAACTTGACTACGACAAAGCGAGCAAACGAAACCGTTCACAACTCGGCACGTCTGTAAGGTACTTAGGGAAAGGCTCCAAACGATCGGAGTCAAGGAGTATCAAAACAGACCGACGAGACATCTCAGGAAAAACTTTATACCCTACAACAGCAGCAACAGCTGTCGCGACACGGATGGGCTGCCCTGAACAAGCCAGCACTTTCGAAGAGCACAGTAATCAGGTTTAACGAGTTGGACAACTAAACATTTAGCCACTTCGAAACAGCGAAGCATAGGAATTTTGCTCACAAGGGTACAGTACACTGCATAAAGTCAAAGTTTTACTTGGAGTTACCAAACAAGCATAAAGTAACCTGTTTACGCTTAGATAAAACAACAGCGACCAAGCACAACACAAAACAAATCCTCCTCTCGTTCTTTGACATGTAGACCTTTCTACAGTATATCCGACAGTCGATGAAAATGAAGAGTAGGTAATGGCCATCAAGAATGGCTCGTAATGCCTTAATTTTTAAGAAAATCTATGTCAAGCAGCTAAGGCGATTTGGATTCACTGCTTGCTTGGCTTATATAGCTTCCGTCTTTAGAGTTTTTTAATTCTCAGTAATCATTGCCGTTTGAGGTCTGGGCAGTGAACGTGTCGTATTCCACAAAAGGAAGTACTTTTCAGGCATTCTAATAAAATTTGAATTGTTCGTTCTTAAGAAATCATTATATCTTGTGTGTTTCGGATTTATATCGAAACAGTAGGGAACAGGTAGCCTAAGTTGAATAAATGCGGACCTACAAAATACTTTCACTGCTCCTATAATGATACCTGGCATCATGGATTGCATGTAGGTTTTCGTTAGGTACGTGTGGCGGAAAGACGGACGGACAAGAGTTTACTTCTGATTCACGGAGGAACAATCGGTAACCGACAGCACGAGAATA
>KN538402.1:512467-570112 GCA_000797535.1 Trichuris suis | reverse complement strand
CACACGACTAAAGATACGGTGCGATGCTCAGGTTAGCTGGGTGTACGGTGGCTCTTGAGCCCCTACAGTACGTGTTTAACAAATTTGTTTATTCTAAATAGGTGCATAGTCTCCAATCAATAAACCTTACTTAGAGACAACGTATTAGCTATGACCTACGTGAACTGACTACTGTTCAATGTTACCTCATTTCATTTGACGACGACCACTTGGATTTTTGCTTGGTAATGGCTCTCGGTTGTCGTCTGTTGGAATCCACCTCCAGGCTTTGCCTTAATTCGGCAAAAGTAGATTTTCAATGTCGTTTTGTCCATCCAAGTACGACGTTGCGAATGGCGCCTGTGCCTATGAGTCGATTCGAACCTCGCACTAGTTTGCCACATGAAAAGCTAATGCAGCGGCTGGAGATTGTTCGAAAAAAGTAATATGCCCATGTTAGCATTGTCACCGAGGTTTTATTCATCGCTATCGCTTGTCAACAGGACAAAACGACCTATGACTCTGGCTGAAAAAATCCTTTACGCACATGTGGATGATCCAAACGTGGACAATATCGTTCGTGGCTCTACCTACCTCCTTTTACGGCCGGACAGAGTAGCAATGCAAGACGCTACGGCCCAGGTGAGAATGTTGCCTGCATTTTTGTCTATAATTTATTAGAGCCAACAGAAATGCCATGTAAGGCCTACGGTATGCAATTCAACTTTTTCAACAATTTCAGATGGCGGTTCTTCAATTTATGTCGTCCGGTATAAGCCAAGTTGCGGTGCCAACCACCATCCATTGCGATCACTTGATCGAAGCCAGAATGGATGGTGTGGAAGATCTTTCTCGCGCCAAAGTATATAACCGTGTAAAGATTATCCCCTCTTAATACCTCTTTTCGTCCAGATAACCAATGAGGAGGTGTACAACTTTCTTGGTTCGGCAGCAGCCAAATATGGCATCGGTTTTTGGAATCCCGGAAGTGGTATAATCCATCAGGTAATGCTTGCGCCTTATTTCCCTTTTTACATTAACTATGGTCGGGCGTCTTAGTATGCCCCCTAATGGGTGTGTTGCTATGACGCGCTGAGTACGTATAAAAGGCTCAAGATCCGACCTATAGAAAAGCAAATGATATGATAATGTAATCACTTGCATCAAGGTGGAAGTGTTGCAAGAAAGATATTTCCGTTGAATGCAAGCACAAAAATTTACATATTAATATTTAAAAATAAAATGTTGCTTGACGTATAGGCAGTTAGTTTGTTCAGTGTATTTATGTCTAAAGTGTTGAGTCTCATTGCTTCTTTGGTCTTTCAGCCCGTTTCTTGCAAAGTATGCCTGATTTCCTTAGGCAATGCTGTAAGTCATGACAGCTATAAGTTTCAACTAACTCTTAGCGCTTGAAAGAAAAACGACTGTGCCGAATGCGAAGGCGATTGCCATCAAAGGCTCCTATTTAACTTTATATTTTTCTATTGTAGATTATCTTGGAAAATTACGCCTTTCCAGGCTTGTTGCTCATTGGAACGGACAGTCATACTCCGAATGGAGGTGCGTATCACTGTAGAATATCATGAAAAATGCGCAGGTTGCTAACTGAAAGAGTTGATATTCAATTTCGTACGGCTGCTGAAAATTTGTTTAATATTCAAATTCAATAAGAATTACCCGCACTTTGTTGATTTGTTGAAGATCGGTTACTTACCAGCGGGTTGATAGTTTCATTCAAATTTAGGAACAGATTTTTAAAATTACTACGTTGACAGTAAACCGCGCAAATCAACAAAGATTATGATAAATGCTGGCCAGAGCAAAAAGGCTTTGAAAGTTAGGCTTTTTCCCCTTATGTCTCCAAACACTGACGACAGATTGCGCTGATTCCGAAAGCTCAGATAAATCGTATGCATACGAACAGAGTCTCACTTTTGCTGCTGCCCATTCATTTGTAGGTTGGATATTAGATTTTCTTAGGCTGTTCTCTACTAATACGTGCAATATGTCGCCTGGAAATGCAGCAGTAGTGAATTTGATATGTACTTGTAAATCTCTGCAGCGGATGTCGGCTTCTTTGTTAAATTTTTGATATCTGCTAATTTTATCTAAGTTTACTCTTTCTCAAGTTGCTTATTTGTTATGTTAGGAGGTCTTGGGGGCCTTTGCATTGGTGTTGGAGGCGCGGACGCCGTAGACGTCATGGCAGGCTTACCTTGGGAATTGAAATGTCCAAAAATTATGGGCGTTAAATTGGACGGTGAGCTGAGCGGTTGGACATCTCCTAAAGGTAAACTTTTCCAATAATCACTTCTTTTATTCATTGAAAAGCGGCCTCGCTTTAGACGTCATCCTTAAGCTAGCCGAAGTGCTAACAGCCAAAGGAGGTACGGGGTACATAATCGAGTACTTCGGACCCGGCGTCCATTCCATTTCGTGCACAGGTAGGCCTGGGCGCAACAGTTGCATTTTGTTAATCGACTTCAATCGCTTTGCCTAATAAGGAATGGGAACAATTTCCAATATGGGAGCGGAGGTTGGTGCGACAACTTCGATATTTCCCTACAACGAACGTATGAAACTCTACCTCGAAGCAACGGGACGGAAAGGTTTGTTTGGGCAGCGTATGTCCAGTTAATCTGCATTTGTTTAATTTAAGCCATTGCCGATTTGTGCGATAAATACAAGAGTCTGCTGAGCGCAGATGCTGGAGCCGAGTATGACCAATTAATAGAAGTGAATCTCTCCGAGGTATTGACGATGTATAAAATTAGTTAGCCAAATTATCTTAGTTTGTGATGATGTTGATGTATTGGTGGGTTTGTCTTGTTTTTATTTTAGCTTGAACCTCGCTTGAATGGTCCATTCACGCCTGACCTCGGTCATAACATTCACAATATTGGCGAGCACGCCAGAGCTAATGGCTATCCTTTAGAAGTGAAAGATGGTTGGTATCCTTACACGCAAAACGACGTACTCATTCATAGAAGGTTTCATTCAGCTCTAATTGGAAGTTGTACAAATTCCAGCTATGAAGACATGACCAGGGCTGCTAGCATTGCTGAACAAGCAGCTGAGCATGGTTGTCGATTTAAAAGCAATTTTTACGTAACGCCGGGTTCAGAACAAATAAGAGCTACATTGGAGCGGGACGGCGTTACGACCAAATTTAGAAAAATTGGTGGCATTGTTCTGGCGAACGCGTGCGGTCCGTGCATTGGGCAATGGGATAGGAAGAATGTTAAGAAAGGGGAGAGAAATACAATCGTGACGTCATATAATCGTAATTTTACCGGGCGAAACGACGCCAACCCTGCAACGCATGCTTTTGTCTCATCTCCCGAGTTGGTTACGGCTATTGGTCTTGCCGGGCGGCTGGACTTTGATCCAACTCGCGACTACTTGACTTCAAGCTCAGGTGGGAAGGGAACGCGCTGTAATCTTTTGTCAGCATTATTACTAGTCCAACTTGTAAAGGTGAAAAGTTCAAGCTGAAACCTCCAGGCGGTCCCGAGCTACCTTCCAAAGGTTTCGACAGAGGCATGGAGACCTATCAAACTCCCCCCGCTGACGGCAGTAAGCTGAAGGTAGTAATAAAGCCGGATAGTCAACGCCTGCAATCGCTGATGCCTTTCGAACCGTGGAATGGACAGGATATGACCGACCTACTTGTGCTGATGAAGGTACTAAAGCTTTGTTGAATCGTTGTCCAAAAATGGCAAGTTATGCAGATAAAAGGCAAATGCACAACAGATCATATTAGCGCAGCTGGACCGTGGCTCAAGTTTAGAGGCCATTTGGACAACATATCTAACAATATGTTCATTGGGTAAGTTGAGCAGTCCAGAAATAACGTGACTAATTGGTGGGCTGTAACTTAGGGCTATAAACGAGGAGAACGGAGAAATGAATAAAATTAAAAACCAATTGAAAGGCGACTGGGAAACTGTGCCTGAAGTAGCCCGCTATTACAAGGTGATTATCTGTTGCTTATTCATTCCATTGCAATATTGCTTTGTTCGCAGGCTCACGGTCGAGGTTGGGTAGTCTTTGGAGAAGACAACTATGGAGAAGGGAGCAGTCGAGAGCATGCCGCTTTGGAACCTCGTTATTTGGGCGGAAAAGCAGTAATAGTGAAAAGCTTTGCCAGAATACATGGTAAGCTGCCGTTGCCTTTTTGCGTTCATTTCTTAGCGATATTCAAATCCGCCAGCACTGACCTTTTAAGGTATCTTTAGCAAAGAATGTATGCTAAATGTTAGCATGACTTTTATGCTGAATTAAGGTTCTCAGAATGGCTGTAAACTCATTTTCAGAAACCAATCTAAAGAAGCAAGGCATTCTGGCGCTAACGTTTTCGGATCCAGCAGACTACGCCAAGGTGAAGCCTACCGATCTCGTTTCCTTGGTAGGACTAAAGGAGTTGACGCCCGGGAAGGTTTGGCTAATATTTTTTTGTCGATAACAAAGTTTGGTTAACCCAGTTTCCTTCAGCCCGTGAAATGTATTCTCCAGCACGAAGATGGTAGCAAAGATGAGATGCTCCTAAACCATACGTTTAACGAGCATCAGATCAAATGGTTCAGAGCCGGTTCGGCGCTGAACATGATGGCCGCGTTAGAGAAATAAGTTTTTACATTTTTAATCTGACGTTGAGTTCTTAGCTTCCAATTGTCGTCCAGAAATTTGAATTTTAATTTTTGCATATGATTCTCAGGTACCTTTTGCCTTCGAATGTGCGATTCAACAACAAGTTTTGCCGGCAGGGGAGGTTAACTGCGTGTTTTCCCCTCTTCGTAGTTCATATAGCGTTCGCCTGCGACTTTAACTTGTTGCTGCTCTTTTCGAAGCAGCAGTTTAGCAATTTTTCTATCTTTTTACTACCGTATTCCACCGGTTACTTCTTGCACAGTGAAAATAAGTCTCTTTTTCGAAAATACGGCATTTTGTAGTTTCAGCAATGATAAGCATTTGTGACATTTCTTCTAGCGGCAGTAAAATGTTTCTTGAATTATGTTAACGATAGCTGATTGCCAGATTTTGACTGCGCTATGGCTGTAGTTATCGCAACGCTACCTTTTGCGGCTATTGATCAATGCGGAAGTATTAATACCAATATATTAGCTAGAATTAACCAGTTTCAATCATATCCACTAACACGCTCTACTGGCATAGCTTTTCCAAAACTGCGAGCAGTCAGTTAAGGGTCGCCTTCGTCTCGGCAAAGATTATTAAATCGTATGTACGCATGACAGTGAATTCAGTATGAGCAAAGTTTTCAATTTAGTGCTAAGTATCGTATATTTTAGTTGGTTCCATTGTTGTCAAGCGCGTTGCAGCAAGATGAGTGGAACTGCGGTAATTGTAGCACCCAGTAAGTAGCAGAATTCGCTTCCCATGTGCCAGAACACTAAACATGTTAATCTTGGCAGAATAACAAAAGAACCGCTAGATGATATGCATTACCTGCGCTGGCCCAGATTGGTCCCACAGCGCGAGCAAGGGCTCCCAGACCACGGAATATGCCCAACGCTGTTCCCTTTTCATTGGCGTCCACTGAGAGCATGCCATTATTAATGATAATGTTGGAAAACCTTACCTTGAGAGCTGAGCTCTGTAGTCAGGCAGGGTACCACTATTCCGGAAGCTAAAAATGATAAACGCGATAGGAGGATGCCAGCAGTATTTATAACGATAAATTGAGCATTGTAGACTTGAGTGGGTATGTTAAGAGAATCGCTGTAGTAGTGTTTCTGGATATGTGCTGCGTTGCGTTCGCGCACGCGAGCTACAACAAAATATAAATGGACTCACCAAGCGAGTAGAACGTAATGGCGGCGTAAAAGTGTAAGATGCTTCTTGCCCAGGCGACGCAGATGAAGCCAACTATGGCCAGGAAAAGTCCATGAAAACGCAAAGGTCAATTTGTTATCACATTCGTACTGTACTTACTATGCTTGCTGCTGGTTTTTGATTTTCAGGTTTCAGTTTTCTAACGTAGCCGCCTGAAAGTTTACGCATTGCACAAATTGCTTGCCTCTATGGTTACGTGCCCTGTATGAGGATCATCAGGAAACCAATGAAAAGGAACATTTTGCCCTGCTGCACGCTAAACAACGGTGTACACAATTCGAAGAGTAGGGCATCCAGCTTATGGCGTACCTGTTGAATCCGAAGCGTTGATGAGTTAGAAAGGTCATTGTGAACTCTAGTCCAGAATAGGCAAAAAGGTAAAGAAAGTACACTAAACCAAGTCGACGAATCGTGACCAACTCTAAAGCTCCTATTGTTGACTCGACGTAAACCGTTGAATTCAAATGTTTCCTACCTCTGCTACCTTCTCGCTTTGCCAATGCTTGGAAGAGGAAAAGCGCTTTTGGACTTACGCTCTCGTAAACCTGCGAAGTTAGCGGTTTTTGCTTTTTTGCCTTCAATCAAAATTACCAAATGCGCAAGTGTTGGCTTTGCTACAGCGTTAAATACCCTGGCCGACTTTGGCAGCGTTTCCGGCAAAAACCAGTGAATCCAACAAAATTGAGCCACCGTTATGAGCAAGGAGAAACAAGCGGGGGCCGTTATGGACCAAAAGCCGGATAAATTGCGAATACTGTAGGCAATGTAGGCGCCAACAGACGGTCCCACTAAGAATCCCAGGGAGAACGCTATTCCAATAAATGCCTTGAAATATGAGTTTAACGGTGCTCCTTATCAAGTTGCGAAGTACCATTCCGTATCCCCGAGTTTCGGGTGGATAAATGTCGGAAACGATAGCTATTGCAAGCGGCATGGTTGCCTTGCTTAATCCTCCGATAATTCGGCTCGCGAAGAAGACCGAAAAGGAAGATGCCTGAAGCCATAGGGCGTACGACAAGGAGCTTCCCGCCTTAAGCAGAAAGGTAATTTATGATTCGCTGCGAAAGAATTTGAAGCGCGCGTCTTTAACTGCGCTAATTTATATAAAAGCCAAGCTTTTCAATAAGTGCGCGCTTGACCGACTGTTTATGCAGTTAGCTTGCGGGCCAGAAAATAGCCTCGACTAAAGAAGGCGATCCCTACCTACCACGCTGAGCAGTAGCATGCGCTTTCTTCCATGGAAATCCGACATGGCGCCAAACCATGGGGTGGAGAGAAATTGCAGTGTGCAGAATAGAGAGCCGAGCATGCCTGAACAAATAGGTTGTTTAAAATGGTTCCCCTGCTCTTCCCAACCGGCCTCCAAAGGCAACGGACGTTAGGCGCTCTTCCTTTGGAATTCCTATGAAGCGCGCGTAGCGATTCAGCAACCTTTCCAACAGCCCGTATAGATCCCCCTTGAAACGATCGTTTGTTGTAGCGCAGGTATGCGGGAAATCGTTGTCGTTACCTTTACAGAGTTGGAGCCGTAGTAATCGATAATGGTGGGGAAAAGGGGTAAAATGGACGAAAAGGCGACGATGTCCAAAAAAAGAATGAAAACTAAGTGACGCAGTATAGCTTTGGCTGCGTCCTTTGTAGGCATTGATGCGATGCGACCAAGAAAGGGGAGTGAATGCGCTGCAAATGTTTGAACCGCAGAGTGTGCTCTCGGAGGGTTAGTGCCACGCTCGAACTTGCGTTAACTGTTGCGGAATGTCATTGGAACGGCGCTTCAATTGTTAAAAGTTCGCAGCAACTCGTTGCGACCAGTTTTAAACGCTCTTATTGATTTTGATGTACTTGACCCAGTATTTTGCTTCAGTAATGACCTCGACTAGTAAATGAATGGACGTTATTACCGCCTATCTTGAATTATTACTCCTCTTATTCAGGAAAGTCCATCATAGGGCTTGTTTATTTATGCTAAAAATTATTTCGCTTTCCTGTCAGCTGCATGCGACAATCTGCTTGCTGGTGTACGCGCTTCGTCAGTATTTGTAAAAGTCGAGGTGTCGGTCCGTTTGAGTAAGCTTTTGCTCTTGTAAATTTTGAAAATATGCTAATTTCGCTATGTGCCTTTTTAGTCGAGTTAGCGTGCGCGTAATTCGCCAGAGGCGCACCAGTTTCGTGTTGGAGCCTTTTCACGCGCAACTTAAGGAAATACTCGTCTGGTAGTTATTCGCTTAAAGTTAGGA
This sequence comes from Trichuris suis, assembly GCA_000797535.1. Taxonomy (NCBI): domain Eukaryota; kingdom Metazoa; phylum Nematoda; class Enoplea; order Trichinellida; family Trichuridae; genus Trichuris; species Trichuris suis. The sequence continues at coordinate 562,043 of KN538402.1, read as the reverse complement.
GAGAAAAAACTTTCGGAACACGATGCTTGCGGAAGGTTTGTTCGTCTCTTGGAAAGCAGATAAAAACAACCAACCTCTTACGCAGTAAACTTTTGTCTTTTCCTTGGACAAATCCTGTTTGCTAACGTCAGCGCGGAGATATACCGTCGCGCGAAGCCTACTCTACAATTTCGCCGCGCCGGAATGCGTGTTGTTTTTTTGACTTTCAACTTTTTCGACCCCAGTCAAACTAGGTAAAGAAGAGAAAAAAATCGAAACGCCTCCATAGACTGCATACTGGTTACGAGCGCAGCGCAATGCGCGACTACGGAATGTTGCATGTAGTCCAAATAGACGCAGCCTTTTTTTCTTACGCGCTCTAACGAGACTGGACTCGTTTGTGCCAGCACTGTTTTAATTTTAATTCGAATTGCAAAACTAATTTTCAACTCGGAAGTTTCGCTGCGACAGCGATGCTTTTAATTCGATTCGTATTGTGTAACTAATTTTCAGCTCAACAGAATTTCTCTTCGCCAGCGGGGGTTTTTAATTAAATTGTAAAACTAATTTTCAAATGAGCAATATTTTGCTGTGAGGTCAGTCGTCATAGTCAAAATTCATATCTGGGCGAAAACGACAATGCCAAAATCATTCCCATGTTTTCCATGGGTACGTGGATTTTCAGGTTTGCCACGGAAACTAAGCTGCTATTTCAGGAATAACGCTAATGGGTTTATTATTGTAATTTAACTTAAGTAAGAGTAAAGCCTTTTTAAATGAAAATTCTCCCTCCGTTGCGTGATATAGGGGTCGTTCACTTGATACAGAATTGGAGAGTAAGAATTGTGCTTCAGCGTTCCGGTACTCCCTTTGTAGTAAGTCATTTGTTCGAATACTGACTTGTTGGCCACACGTGTTCATTTCTCAGGTTTAAACATGCTGTACTAATAGTTTTTATTTTACAGATGTAGCAGGTTTTTATTTATTTATGAAAATTTACGAATGTCTCCGGATACTCCTGATCCTGTCTTTCAGCGTGTGTACCTATTTGCACATGCAGAAGAGAGGATCACGACGACCCTGGAAACTCGGCTGCAACTCCTCGTTTGAACAGCTACTATGAAAGCCCGACTTTTAGGCTGTTTGAAAAACAAGAAATCATGCTTTGCACCTTGTCAACGAAATATTCATGGTGAAGCAAAAGTATTCAAAACACGTTAATACCGCCAACTCTGAGCAATTATGAGGTAATGTTAATGAACGCACTGCAATAACAGTGGTAATGTCTTTTCATGCGGACATTTCTTAATGCCTGTAAATGACCAGTTGATCATTACGCAGTAAATGACCAGCTATCATAAATACTACAAATATTAATGCAGGGAGAGCAAACTTGTAACCAGTTTTTCGTAGACTAGTGTAAGCATTCCATTCATCAGCAAGAGTGACAATTAACTGCCATAATGGGTCTTGCATGGAAAGGTGCCCACAACCATTGGCATTTGCATGAATGATGAAGTAAAGCACCTCCAGGAAACTAAATACTCCTACAGTGTTGCGGACTGGGTGCAGCTGCCTACAAGTACCTTCTTTATCTATAAATTGCTTTTTAAAAAATAAAAATGCTTAATTTGGGTAAAAAGTTGAAATAGCTAAAACTATGGTTTATTGAAATTGCTTAACAAATTAAAACTCGGTTTGCGAAATATAGTTTTTAGATATTATTTTACTTATTAATACTTTTGTTAAGACAACCCCCACGGGCTTACCACTTAAGATGTAGGGTTGCCGTCCTCTGTGGGCGTTGCATTTGTCACATTTACTCTGTGGTGTACCTTCAGCATCGTCGTGTTGACCAGATGCCAAAATCGATTGCCAATGATCACGTAACTTATGCTGGGGTTTTCTCCACTAACTTTACGCGCTCTGCAAGGAGTCAATTGGTGTCTTTGGCAGGCGGTACTCGTCGTTGCTGTAATGCTGTAGCCAATTGACGTATTTCCAAAATGACCGAAGGGCGCTTGCTATATGAGATGCTCCATTACCTCTTACGTTGCTACAAAATAAAGGCACGTGGCAGCCACGTTAGCGAGGAAAATTACCATTTTCGGCTGGATTGGCTCTTTTACGCTTAAACAACTGCGCGCGCGCGGAACGTTGGCATTCGCAACGTGCACATCACTACTGGCCGCTCGACAGATCATTCAATGTTCTCAAATTTCGGCCAGTCAGCTGCTGCCTTTCGGGTTAGAATGCGCAGAAGAGAAGATAACATCATAAGGACCTGATTAAAAACGTCTTACTACCTATTAGGAAGCCAAAGTAGGTGGCGGCGGTCGTTAATCTGAAACACGCGTCAGCCGGTAGGGAGTCGTTGTAGCCTTATGCACCGAAGCCCGCCTCCATATTTGGCTTCCCCTTTTAGAAGAGCTCATCTTTTTGGGATCTATGAGAGCCGTTTAGCGAATAGCTCATTCTTCTTTACCGTTGTTCATTGTTTAACCAATGAACCAATTTTGCTCTCAGCTGAGGTCAAGAAATCTGCGCGACGGAATTGCATAACTTTGATTGAACCAAAAAAGGCTGAAGAAGAACGAGCGCGGTAGATTAGGCACCGAATCTCTAATGATAATGAACAGATCAATAGAAAACGAAGTCAGATCAACAATGACCAGAAGTTCTGTCGCTGACGACGAGGCAGAGCGCTCCTTGGCGGGTGGCGCAGTGACTGGGTACCTTCGCTACAGCGTCCTGCTGAGCGGATCGTTTCGGCGAGGTCGATGGGGTGCTCACAACTCTTGCCGACGATTCAGCGGGCCGTAATTTTCGACAGGCCACATGCACTCGCATCCGGAAGGGGCGTCAATGTAGTGAGGCTGCCAGCAATCCGTCCCGGCTTTCCGGCGGCTAAAGTACAGCCTTCTATAGGTCTGCACGCAGTGAAGAAGGCCAAAGCCGCATTTCTAAAAGTACCCATACTTCCAATTAGCATATGCGCGTCAAATTGACACTACGATAAATAGGCTAATTGAATTTGATATCTTTTGTCTGGTCAAAGCTATCCGCCCCCGATGAGACAGCCGAAGCATGAACACATTTATCACTCGCTAGAACACAACTCAGCAAGCTTTCAACAACTTTTTTTGCGGAGTAAAAAAAGTGAAAATGTTTGATCGCAACGCTGACAATCATAAAAAGGAAACTAAACGGCGGAAACAGGCAGTCACTTGGCCAAGTTTTGCTTGATGCAACTTTGACGGGCGTCTCCGATGGAACACCACAAACGACAATACGTGTTTTCGAAATGTACCGAAGAGTCTGTGTCCATTGGTCCCGTATGGTTTGTCAGAAATGTCGACGTTTTAGTGCTACGCTGAATTCTTTGGAGAGACTTTAAAGAAATGCAAAAAGGCGCAAACAACTTGAAGCCTGCTGGCCATAGCTATCAAAAAGTGACAGCCATTTCGATTTAAGGTTAACGAACGTAGCAGCGCAGGTAGAGTCAGTTGTTTTCCTTGGCAATGAATGATCTGCGCTGCGCGAAGTTGGGTTTTTTTAGGCTGTAGGTTGATCATGTAAATTTTCTTCTTTTTTTTTGAAACCTTTCTCTATTACTTACTGTACGTGCAACGAAGTTGCAATAACAATTTACAAACGAGTCAAATTAGCACTTGTTCGTACAATTAGAACGCTTTGCCTTGAGTGGCGGGGCGATTTGAAGCGCGAAAAGTTTTTCACCATCAATGCATCATCTTCGAAAAAGCGTCATTAGACTGCCTACGTCTCCGCACGTTTGAATGATCACAAATCAGTTGGGAAATGGAAAAAGCGATAAGGATATTGGCCGCCTTGTTGAGCTGCCCGTTGTTTCAAGGGAAATGAAGGAAATGAATAGCAATATCGACTTACTTGGATTTTGTGCTGATGCCGACGCTTTCTTCTATACCCGACGCACCGTATTTCGTAGTAGAAGGGCGGCTGGTATTCCTCGTCCGAGGTGCTCAGATGGACGGCAATAGTCTCTGAGGCGCATAAATGCTCGTAGCGCGTCGCATCGTTGACAATGCTGTGGCCATCGGCGCTTGCAGTTAGCCGGGTGCCAGCGCCGCGTCGCTGAGAAAGCTGCTCCCGATTGGGTTCCAGCTTGACGGCGTTTGACCAATAGTTACGATACTTCTTGTTGCTGTTCCTTCGGCGATGTTGCTTCGTTGAACCGGCCGTTTGGCATATGACAGCAACTGTACCAAGTACCATGGTGATCTGAATTGGTCGTTAACAGTGTCATATGCACAAAGTTCGACAACAGAGAGAAATAGACAAGTTGAACCGCCCGGCGCATTCGAGCGCTTTGAAGGGCACTTTCGAGGCCAACTGAAGTCGTTAAGTGCCGGACAAGTGGACATGTCCATTTCAGCGCGCGCCGTTTCATTCCATTTTTGGCCAGTGCGCGTTCTGGGGGACGCAATCCCCCATCTTAACCTTATCGCATTCAATTCTTTGAAAGGGGCGAGAGTGACAGAGAGCTCGCGCTGGCAAGCTGCGCTCATGTTATCATAAAATGATAATAATAGCCAAGAACCGACAGGAAGGAATTCACCTATTTTGCTTACCCTATTTTCACCGTCCTTCTGGGCAACACCGTCTCTAATGGATAGAAAAGGCCAACGTTTTCCTGATGGTCACTCACGCGGTGGAATTAAGTCGGACTTCAAAATTTGAAACGTTACTGGGAGGGCTGCGCATGCATATTAATTTTAATATATTAGATAAGGAACCTAAGCATCATCAATAATGAACATTTGCCTTTACGCTGCCTCTAAAGCTAACACTACTATTACTGTTATGCAATAAGATCTGCTGTGGAATAGCTTGATCAGGGTTTGAGCTGGCCGACAAAGGCTTGATGTATTTTTGTCAGCAGGTCAAGCACCCCTACCGCGCGCAATGGGTCACTGCAGGCTGCGTAGCAAGCAATCTGTTAGGACAGCATGGTACACATGTACAACGAGTCTTGTCCACTTGGTCAAGCCTAACTACTTGAAAGCGTCCTTCCAACAGAATCCAGACAATCCTTTCGTCGCCCTTTGAAATTATTGTCGGGCTTGTGTCCTCTTAGCCGCCTTTGCCTAGTAAGCGTCCTACCCCGGAGGTCTCTTAAAAGTTTCAAGTCTGTTCAAATTTTTATCTCCTCCGGCGCAGTACGTCTCTCCGCAATTGAAGACAATTGAAAGTATGTTTTATGGTGTTGAGGCTAATTGATTTACGAGCATTAAACGTCGAAAGCAGGTTAGTAACGCGACCCAAAGGTGGCTTGTCACTGTACAACAGTGACAGTTTGTAAAATTTACAAGCTCACAATTTCGCATTGCCTCCGCGGCCGCCAATACCGTACGCTAGCCAAGTTGGATCGCCGCAGATGGGAGAAAATGGCAAAAAGAAATCGGTTCCCCGCCGGGGTAAACAGTCTCCATCTGTCTTTATTGGGGAGACTCACCTGAGGTCCGACTGTAGGCCAACCCGTCTAGCCGTTGACCGTTCGCGTCGGTGGAGGGTGGGGGGAAAGAATGGTCCGAAAGCTTTGCAACGGGCGTAAGTCTGTTTGGAAACCCATAAAAGATGTTGCCTCAAGCTACCTAATGGAATGGGTCGAAAATTGGAAAGTCTTTTAGCTTCCATTGACGGTAGGCGAAGCGGCAACAAAGGCCGCAGTTTATTACGTAAGATGAAGGGCGACAAAAAGGTCTTACTTTTGTCAATAGCACCATCACGATAGCATTGTCTATGGCCTGTGATGTCCAAGCTCGATTTCCAATGGAGCAATATTCCATGGACGGCTGCTAGTGGCGATTAGAGTCTGCAGCATAAAGAGGTCACGCACTTCTGGCAAAAGACCAAAGGAAGGCAGCGGCCGTGGCGCCCGTTTTCGTCCGTCTTGTCTTGCGTATGGGCGGGCCGTTCTTGTTCAGCCAATCGGTTCAACTGACGACGACCGGTAGACCAACGAGGACGTTTGAGGGTTGTCCGGTACGGCAGCGGCGAATGGGCGGAATTTTCGGCTCGACTATGGCGCTCAAATGGCTCCGCTTTATTTGGGCGCCAAAATGGCTCCTGTTCGTGGAGCGAACGCTTTCGCCTCGACCGAAACGTCGCGAAGATCAATGCCTCTATTCGGCTGCGATCAAGCGGCCACTTGGGCGAAGGTCAGTGAGAAAAACGTCCAAAAACACTTTTATCAAAAGCGTTGTACTGTGGCGCAACGCCACCATGGATCGGACGCCGTAGTAACGTTGCCGCGGTTTCCCAACATCGGGCATAAGGCAGAAAGTTTGAATAAGGCGACTTCGAAATGTATTCCTTTTTCTCGCCAATCTGCCAAAGTGATTGATCCCTTAGCCCAGTAGAAGTGAAGGTTGGCGGAAAACCGGACCTCCGACCGTGTCGCACATTCTGTATCACTCTTGTCATACGAACTATGGCAACTCGAGCGCGTTGGCTGGCATGGGCGGTCGGTCGGTCGGCGCCAGCATTGGTGCTTCCTCTTTTTCTGCTTCATTTTGCCTACTGACCAATACCACGGGCCAACGGAGGCAATTCTCCTAAGTCGACCGGTGTAGCTTTAAAGGTGCTAAAGGGCAGCCCTCCTTACGGACTTCGACCGTGCTTTTCATTGTTGCTCATCCGTTGTTGGCGGCGGTAATTAAGCTGACATGGACTATATGCAAAGGTCGACGGAGCTGAAAATTTGCCCGTTATGATCGCCCTGTGACTGCTGCCCTTTCGGTCGTTATGGAACCATTCATTTTCGAGGACGTCAGCTGTTGATATTACCGAACGACAGGTTGCGCTTTGGTCAAGAACTCGCGAATGAACCGGAAAACAAAGTGAACTGTACGGAAATCACTTTGACGGACGGGCGACCAGCGGTGATCGCGCAGACAACGATGGAAATCAACCTGGCTAAGTTGACACCGTAAAAGGCAACGCATGGCTTTCTTGTGGAATTATCTTTCCGCTAGACCGGAACCACGCTAGTCGCCGGCTGGCCCGCCTTAGCCCAGTAAGCTCCTACTTCAATCGTCAAGGCCATTGGTCGCTGTTTGAGGCTTTTTGCCTAAGTAGCCTTTTACGTATGCGTCGTCTCTGCCTGGCGGCGGCTCGTCGAGCTACTACATTCCAGCGTTGCGCTGGGGAACGTCCATGTCTTACATGCCACTTCGTTATACTGAGGAAAAGAAACATTTGGAAGTGACTTGTAACTGCAACAATAAATCATTTTGGTCCGAATACACCCTTCGTTGGTAACCTCAGCAATGGAAAGAAGCGGAAAGTAGCCTATTTCGAAGGTCCTTTGGGTGGAGTCTCCCTGTTGCCTATGCTGCCTTTAGCGTAACAAACTCTAACGATGCATAGCGGTAAATGTCACCCAGTACGTTGATTTGGGTGTTCATATTATTTCAAACAAGTTTGCCGCCAAAGGACTCCTTCGCTTTGCCCATATAAGGTAAACGCATGCTAGACTTCCGTATTTTAAGCGCGAAATCGTTGCAGTTAAACTATTATGAAAAAAGTCTATTGAACATGCAACAGTGAGCAGTTGTAACTTTTAACTCTAAGCTGATTATAACGTTTTTGATTTTGCTTTTCCCCTTTATGAGCGTAGGCGCAATATGTTTGCTGAGCGGGAAAGAGGTTAGGAAAAAGCTTGTTTTGCGGATTTTTGAAGACTTCTGTCCCCGTCATAGTTTTCTCGTTCGTACTCAGCGGCCCAACGGTTGCTCGCTAAAACGGGACCAAGTTTCGAACCGCTTTTCTGTAAGACGCGGATCAAAGTCACATGCAATGGAAGCTTTGATAACATGCGCAAATAGTCTATGGGAAAGCTGTCCGCATGGAGCATCTTTAATTGCAGCACTGCCTTGCACAGGATGCTCCATGCTTTCGTATGATGCATGTCAACTTTCTTAAAAGGCCTGCAGTTTCAAATGGCACCATGGAAACTATGTTGCGTATACAAGCAATTTTTGCCAAGCTCAATAAATTTGCATACGAGCACTTTCGTCGCGGAAACTGAAGCTGAGCCTCACTACGAACATTTTCTTTTCGACTGAAGATGTTAGAACTGGCGATGGGCGCAGGCTCGCATTGTACGCGCTCGTTTAAGAACACGGCTGAATTTTGTGTCTATCGCGTGAAGTGGTAGTTTCAACTTGCTTCTCCGTGCTCAGCGTTTTGGCTGACCGCCGCTGGAGAGTTCGGCCTGCATTGTACTTTTTGTTGTGTCAACAATGGCAGTCGGTCCTTCGATAGACTCTACCAGTCCCTGCACGGGCGAAGCGTTCAGCGGCAGCTCAAGTGGCGCTACTTCCATCTATGACGACGCGTCAACGGCGCCTTTCCGTTTCGCGTTAATGCCGGAAACCTCCACGACTTTTATAAATGCCATATCCCAACCGTCCCTCACGTTCTCATCGCTGCTGACTTTGCAATTCATACTGCCGTGGCGATTCTCTTGAAAAGCGCATTGCAGCTTGCTTGTGTCTATGCAGACTTTCGTCCGCTGGAGGCGTCGTGAATGCCACCTCCGCTTGAATGAACTATCCAAAATGATAAAGTGGCACAATTCCATTGCAACTAAACGTCAACATGAGTCATTTATCAAAGCGGCAGCACGTTTGCCAGTTTCAGTTCGATAATCAAAGGGAATCAAAGGGTAATTGCCGCTTAAGTTTGAATTTTGTGCCTATTGATCGTATTTGAACACCCGAGGAGACAGGGTGCCCGCAGGAGTCTGCCCTGCTGATGCAATGAGTCGTTTTGTTCGCTTCATTTGACTTTCCGAATGATCACTTAAGAGTGAGTTAACACTTCGTTGCTTCTGTCATTGCTGACCGGAATGGTAGGAAAAAAGTTCGTCGTAATATGCTGTGATTTCTTTGCCGGGCCAAATCAGCCTCAGCCTGAGCTTGTTGGACATTTTTCGTCATTGCATCTACTGCCTTTGGTAGGATTGACTCAAGTGCACACTAACGCCCTCTGTTAGTGGCGAGGAACTCTAAGCGCAGGAATTCACTTTGACCCAACCGTGATCATCATCAAAATGTTTTCACCAAGGAGGTCGACACTGCCGCTGGTCACTGGTGCGCAAAGTGGTGACCGCGTGGGAATCACTTCAGGGAGGTCACTCGTGCGCCTGAGGACGATCTCCTCCTGCTTTATTGCTAATACACGCAGCGACCATACCGGATTGACGGGTCCATAGTTGTTAACCATAATAGCCGAAATAAAGACGACAGCTTTTGTCGAACAGGCGAAATTGATCGTAAGCGCTGCCTTTTATCGAATCCTTGTCCCGCTTTTAGCCTTTGTGCACCTGACCAACGAGCCGACATAGTGTGTGTCGTTTGCATTTGCTATCTTTTGCTGTGCCGACTTGTTGGACAACTTTATTGTTCAGTGTGAGAACGAAGCCTCGCACGGAAGTACCAACTGCCCGCTGGGAAACTCTTAGCAAGCAAATTTGGTTGCGGGCTCCATGGTCGCCGGATAAATCGTCAGCCATGCAATCCATGTGACCAAAATGCCTTTGGAGAACTTGGAGGTCAAAAAGTACCTTCCTTTCAAAGAGGCGGTTTGTTTACACATTTGGTGCGACGAGAATGACACCTTTGGCTAGAGCGTATAACTGCCATCGCTTGTTTGTTGCCAGCAGCAGCTTCCGCGAGTCAAGTTCCAATTGTTCCCCGCAGGATAAGTGAACATATCAGGGAACTGGAAACGGCGGCCACCATTTGACTTTCAGGACGTCTGCGGACACGAATCGCCACTTGAGCGCATTGTCGCTGCGGAATTTATGTTGACCTACCCATCGAATCAGCGGCGCAACAATCGTATTGGCAACCCGGCACAAAGGTAGCGTGTCAGTGTGTGTCAACAACAAAGAGTATAGAATGAAGCAGCGACAGGGTCATCTGTTGACACATCTGGTCCCTGAAAGGTACGGTAGTACTACTTATACGATGGGAGTGGCAAAGAAAACGTCTGAATTCTTGCATTCCATGAGAATGCAAAAAGTTTTTGAACTCCTCGAGTGATCTCCTTCTTCAAAGGAACCTTTGGTGCTTATGTCGTTTTTAGGAGACAGCAAAGCGGCGAAGGAACGTCGGTACAACGTAAACAACCTCAGCCTGTACAACTTTTTTAAAATTAGGATTAGTTAAGGGAGTTTTACGCAACAATTGGTATGCAGAACTTGCCATCCACTGTGGGCAAGTGTTCAGCAGCAAGAAAGGGCAATTTTAAATTACTGTAAATGTAAATTACGATATTTAAAAAAATGCAGCAATGCCTCCGTTGTAGCGCCTTACATTCAATGCAAACGAAGCCTGAAGGAGAACGAATAAAATTCGTTGGACGCTCTTTAATGACGGCTTGCTCGTAAGAGCTCCAATTGATGAGCAGGAAACATTCCATCCATGATGCTTGAGAATGCATGACCGTTCAACAGTGTTAACGCCGTGCTTGTCGCCGCTACTGGTTTTTAGGCGACATGCCGCGGGCCAAAGTATACTTACGCTCATAATGGATGAAAAATGTGGAATTACAAGGTTTGTACTCAATCAACGCTAAAAGAAACAGGGTTTTTATCGCAACGAGAGCTGAACGAAGAACATGAAAACGAAAGCGACATTTTCAGGCCGTTCCGCAACTCTTCTTCTCGGCAAAGGAGCAGCTACCTCTCACTTTCGCTGTCGCAATTGCACATAATTCATTTTGCAATTATTCCGTTACACCTATGATCGATTGGTCGGTTGTGTCAATTACAGCCGCCCTGCAGCTGACAGCAACTTGGCCTCTGCTGAAACTGTCACAATTTGATCTGTTACGCAAAAGAGCTCGCTTGGAACCTAATGGTGCTATATAAGGAAAGAAATTAATCTAAAGTTATTTTTGGAACGCCTACGCCGATGGACACGTTTAAGAGCTTCGGCAAGAGCCAGTTATTTTTAAAAATGAAATAAAAGTTTTCTATAGTACCTGCAGTACAAACATCTTACTGTAAAGATGAGTAAGTTGCTTCAACCTCCTAGAAAATTTCGCAAGCTACAACTCCACCGCACTCTTCTGGCTGTGCAAGTTGTGTAGTAGTTGCATATTTGCAAATCTCTGTATTTCTCTAGCTGACGTAGGATTTCAAGTTTGCTTTTTGAAATATGTTAATTCAGCAAAATTAAACAAACTCTTCTCCTCCTGCTAACTGCAGTAGACATCCCATTCTTCGATAATCTGAGTAGCCCAGGAAATGGAACAACTTGTTTATTGATGGGACTTTCAGTAGTATTACTGTAGAAGAGGAAACAATGGGAATAGTCGAAAACTTGAAAAATCACAATATTCAAAGCATCGCGAGAAGTGCTTGAAACGAATTCGTGATTTGGCAGCCGACAAACACAAAACAGCCTTACAGCAAGTTTCTGTAACGGGTTTTTTTTCAAAAAAACATCGACTAATGTCATCATGGTAAGACCGATGTTTTCGTAACGACTGTATAAGTCTTCAGGAATGTTTACGCAAAAACAGGTTCATTTAACGTCAAATTAAGGTACATAGTGGTTGTCGGAGTCTGTTTAATCTGATTACACGGCTGTCGGCTGGAGAAATTTGATTTCGAAAGCTACGTAGCTTACTGTGACTTGCATAGGCATGCTATTTCCGTAATACGTACGAAAATTGCCATACTAATAATATTAATAAATTTTGACACGACAAACTCATATATTACTAGTTGTCTCTTCAGCGAAGACCAGGAACGACTAATATATTATTTTGTCATTTCTGTTGCTCAATAATGTTAATAATTCCCTAATACTGATAGTTAGCTGTAATCGACAAACTTAGGGGATCCTTGGAGCCCATTACAATGAGATCCAAGATATTAAGGGATATTCAGGTACCTATACCGGAGAAGCGGCTTTTATTTCACATTATCGAAACATTCCATAGGAGACTGGACCTTCCGGAATTCGAAAGTTTCCAAGTGTCTATTCGTACTGCATTTTTCGATTACGAGAAATAAAAATCGTTTCCACGCCATAGTTACGGCTGATAGTATAGAAATCGACGTGCACGCAGATTTTTGCTGCTCCTAACTTGAGGAAATGCTGAAAGCGCTATTGGGTATTGAACAGCTTTACCCAGCTTGCGTAAAGCGAACGACTTTTGAAATATTGCATAATAACACCCTTCTTCATGTACTGGTGTGGTATTCAAGATGAGCAAGAAATCGATACCATTGAACTTCGCAGCTTTCGCAATTGCCTAATCCTCTCGTTAGCTTTTCTCAGGCGCACTCTATCAAGTTAGAAAACTTCAGAAAAGGTTCCGTTACTATTGCTCATTCGTTTGTTGGTTTACTAAATCGCAGAAGTTGCATATCAAAATTGCTGCAATCAGTTATCTGCCCATTTTGACGGCAACTTTATTACACGGTACTGTAGCACATTTGAAATGCTACGGTATGGAATGCAGGTAAGCTAGGTGAAGTAGAAGACGGAAACTGGCAGTTTTGACTAGTCCATCTGTAGTTGCTCCAGTGCCAGAAGCGATGTAGCCACCGTTGCTCTGTGTATGTTGTTTTAACCGTTTTCGTGTATATCTGCTGTCCTTTATTATCGAGTTGTGGTAAAATTCATTAGTCAAGTGGTATGGCCAACGCCTGATGATTCGCTACAGTACTAATAAGACCATTTAACTGGATAGATCAGAACGCTCAGGAGAATCTTCTATGGTTAAATCAGTCCGCAGATTGATTATAGTGGACAACCATTCGCCCCATAGAAACCTTTCGCAGCAAAGAGGGCACCGACCGGATATGGGAATGATAAAGTCTGGTTCTTCCAATGAGAACAGCTTGCCCAAGCATAGTACATGAAACATACCGGAACAACTGTCAGACAAACAGCTCAACAATGAGCCCTGACAAGAGCCATTGCAAACCGAGCAAATATCGCGTACTGTCGTAACGTCTTTGCTCCGTTTCGTTGAGCAGTCAATCTCCTCCAGGAGACCATACACTACCTTAATATGGGGCGGCGTGGTCAAAATGCCCCCCGCCGATTGTCGATATTTCTTAAGAACAAATTACTCAACAACATGCTTAACCTTATTGATCAAAAGAAGCGAACCTCGTTCAGCCATCTGACCGTCAAAGGCAGTCGGTTCCACGGACCAGTGGACAACATGTGATTTGCAATGCGGACATGGAATTGCAACTTTGTTTCCTTTGCGCGTTTGCGAAGATTAAGTTGGCTCAAACGCCGGGATTTTGCTGGATGCTGCCAAGCCCACTCGAACTGAAACAACATTGCCTATATTCAAGTATCAAAAGGCAGAGGCTAACCCGCAGCGCGCATATTTCATTTGGAAAGCCGTGAACCAGTAAAGCCATCTCCCTAAACGAACAAAAGAATAGAGAATACGGGCGGAACAAATTTCACGACGCTGCACTGCATTATTTCAAGCATGAGGACATTCTAACGCAAGTATTCATAAATAAGGCAACGATTACGAAATGAACCTTTTGCCATGATGAAAATTACAAGCTAGAAAGGTAAGAGGTGCTTAAGTGTATAAAAAAATGCAAATATAAATTTACGTGTTCATACCATGGTCCGCGATCACTGGTTCGGAACGCTCCGCCAAAACGGCGGCCGCGATTGTGCTGTTTGATCCGCCGATTAGGATTTACGGTAAAACCAACATAGCATCGTCCACGAAAGCGGGGCTGAGAAGATTCACTGACCAGCAAATAACAACCGTAAAAGTCTGACGAACGAGCCATTAATGCCGCCAAAGCGAATCAAGAGAAACAGTTTCCTAACATGATGCGCAGGTACAATGTTCCTAACACGTGCATTGTTCTCTAAGAAAGCAAAGTAGCCTGGGTAATAATAGTCACCCATTCTTAATAATGCTTATCTGGGGCATAACTTTGCCTTCGTGATCGCAACTGCGAAGCACTGTTCGTTAACCACTAATTCAGACATGGAAAATCGCTGAGACGAGGTAGTTGACACTTCTTCAAGATCGGTTGACGCTGAACTTCCGATTGCAACGGTCAGTAATACTTTTTTTCAACAATCCAACGGGTAGATTCTGTACATACAATGAAATAAATGCCTTTATGTCGCGTCTGCTTGTTTGAACCTTTTTCTCAATCATACTGTAATTTCTGATTCAATAGGTCTATTTTTGAAGGTGCGTAATTGTTCGTGGAAGGAAATCCAATGCCCTCGCGTCGCTCGCGTCGTCAGGATTGGCATTCCTTTTCCGGATGTCCTCTGCCGAACAAGTTTGACGAATCTTACGAACGCTTTCGGGAAAATTTTAAAAAGATCTCACGTCGCTGTGCCAGCGTGGCTTGCATGCCAGGATCTCCCGACGACGTGGTAATTGACATGAACGACTTGACCGCCATAAGTAAAACTCCCAATTTCCCCGCGCTTGCAACTTTTGGAAGTGGCTCGTCCAAACTCTGCTTTCCCGACTTTTCCTGGACATCAGCCACAACTAAACGGCCAACCGTCGACGATAACTGCCCTTGTGATGAACCGACGGACATCTGCATGAGCCGTTGTAACTCTTCAAAGCTGGCATTCTCCATGGTAAGCGCGCCCTCTTAGTTTCTGCCAATTGAAACGTTGGTTTGCAAGATGAAGTCAGCGTCTGCGTACCACCGACCCATTCTGCTATCGTAGTTTTCTTAGGCTTTTGCATAAACTTGTATTCTCTCTGGCAGAAGTTTTACTGCTGCTTGACAAATCAGCGTTTAATTTAAAGCTCCATTAAGGAAGGCGTTTGAGCTCCGTTTATATTTTCCTTTAGTTTGAGAAGTCCTCTATATGTACGGTGCAAAGGAAGGCGAAATACCATGAAACCGTGCTACAGGTATGAGTTCATTGTCTCATAGTTATTGGCATGCCTATGTTTTACCAGAATATATTGGACGAAGAAGAAACGGAAACAGAGCCGTTGACGGTATGTGCAGAATTTGAGCTGTTTGCGCTTTCATAGTGAATTGTTAGTTAAAGAACGACATCCCGGTTTCTCCAGTTGGCAATACTGTTGAGCCGCAGAAACCGTCGAAGCCAAC
Organism: Trichuris suis; assembly: GCA_000797535.1. Taxonomy (NCBI): domain Eukaryota; kingdom Metazoa; phylum Nematoda; class Enoplea; order Trichinellida; family Trichuridae; genus Trichuris; species Trichuris suis. The sequence goes on along the minus strand of KN538402.1, from coordinate 546,916 downwards.
TAAGCCGAAAGAAAGTGGAAAGACGCATTTGAAGGCAATATATATTTTTTATTCTTCCATGTTTGCGATAAAACTTTGGGTTAACTTGCAACGCTAGCAGGCAACTTTGCTTACTGCTGCTTTTATTTTGTACGACAGAACGCGCAGATGCCTTTGTAGTTCATCGTTATTTGCATAAATAAGGAGGAAGCGTTTAGTAGAAACTTGTTGCTTTTTGATTTAGCATTTCAGAGCAGAATCCCGCGAGCATTGACCGGTGTAGTCAGCGGCTGCTGTGATATCTATAGCTCAGGATTTGCATGCGTATTCAACTGGTCTAATAACGTGTTTTGTGTTGCAGGAAAACTGCTGTACCAAAAAGCGAACTGGAAGGAAGATAATCGATCAGGGTGATGCAGAGGTAAGACGTCTGTAGCTTAGAAGAGTAAAGTGAAAGATACTTTTACAGGAAGAGGAAGTTGGTCCACGTTTTCGGTCTAAAGTAAGAGTTTATATCCGCTGTTGGAGACTTGCTGCTTTCCCTTAACAGTGGTTATATTTTAAATATGCGAAAACAGTATGCCCTTATCTCTTTACATAGTGTAGCTTAGTCTGATAGGATAGGCGGTAGCATATGGTCTTAGAAAATTCTGACATTGATGCATTAATCATGATAATATTTATCATACTATTGAAATCTTTGGAAGCAGGCCAAAATGCCGACTTGCCCTGCTGTCCAAAATCAAAATAACTTCACACGCAACTTTTACCTATTAAGAACCAAGCTTGTGCTTAGGTGCTCACTTGGGCTTGTTTTTTGGTCGTTCAGTCCCATCCGCGTCCTTGTGATCCCAAAAAGATTGTGTGTGATGTTTTCTTGGCAAAGATGCTGCAGTGGGTTGCCATTTCCTCCCCACGCATAGGCATAGGCAATTCCACGTGAATCTCATCGTCCCAATCACTCTGATTTTATTTGCCTGGACTTTGCTACAGACCTGAAATCTTTGCTTCCTCTCTGGCATTGTATTCCAGCCTTTGTTATTGGAGTCAGAGTCGGCCACGAAATCCCGAAAACCCTGAAAGAAAAAGAAAAATCCCGAGTCACCAAACTTGACTGCTTTGCCCTGTTCCTCGCAGTTGGTATACGCCACCTAAGCCTAAAGCAAAACTGGAGAACAGTGATGTGCGTGCAGCCGTTATGTTTAGGTTTAGGCTTAGGTGGCGCACACCAGCTGTGAGGAACAGAAGAAAGCAGTCAGGCTTGGCGATTCAGGATTTTTACCTTTCGGGATTTTGAACCGCATCTTATGAATGGTTCAATTAGTGTAATTGTAAACTTTTTAAAGGAGAAGACCGCTGTCAAGAAGGATGCAAATGTGGCAGCGCCTAGCAAGGACTGTGAGAGGAAAGCGGGCAAAAGCAAAGTGGAGCCTGCGAAGGTCCGTCAGAAATCGGAAGTAAACTTCTCTTTCGTTATTATGATTATTTTTATTTTTATTATTGAAGTCTGCTTGAAACTGTTATTATATTTACCACTTACGAATAACATGCTCAGGTAAAAGCTGAAAGTAAGACTGCACTCGCGCCGTTGGCCGACAAGCAAATGAGGAAGGTAGCAGTAAAAAAGAAATCAGCACGAAACGAGCGTATTTTCAAATTACGCTTTGAAACATTTCCTGCAATTGTGACCGATGCTGTCGAAGTGCCGGTGCCTCAAGAAAGCATGCTCTGTGAGCCCAGACAAAGGACGACGAGTGACTTTCCTTCGGCGTAACTTTATGCGGCATATTGATTTTATGAATCTTCTGCAAGTTTCTTTTCAGCGAGGAAGATGTGATGCGCTTGGGTTATCTGTTTGATCACCTGCGCCTTACGCAAGACCGTATTCAGCTCTGGCTGAACTTGCAAGGTGAAACTTATCCACGCCACAAGAAATAGTTGCTTTTAAACCTTCTGAACAACTCGTATTCCTCACATATCGCTACTAAGTGCATTTTCACAATGTAATTTCTGCCAACGTGTATGGCCAAGTTCACCTGTAGATGCTAGTCATATCCCAGCTTACTCTTGAACTGTTCGCATGTAAGATTGAGGTTTACAGTTAAGCCGTACGTTACGATTTGCTTGATAGATTTGAATAAATATCTTTTGCTTGACCTAATGCAGCTTGGGCCAGTATAATTTAATCAGTGATACAAGGCAAGGAATCATATATGACCTGATAAAGCAGAAGGAAATTTTATTTCCTTTTACTTGCCCCGAAGACAACATTGCGTTGCAGAATTCATTGTCTATTAATAATGAATTCTCAGCCTAACGTCAGCAAGTTATTTTCCACTTTCAGCTCTTAGCAATTCCTTCACTTTGGTAAGCGTCTCAGCTCTTAGCAGCTTCATATTCGCTGGAACTACGAAAAATTTTGCATTTGCTTTAACGTAGCAGAAATCAAGAAGTATTCATTTCGATGAATATCTCTTCCATTACTTTCTCTATCACCGTAATTATAATGGCTGCACAACCGGGAGAGAATTCAAACTTTATCATTGAATAATGGCTGTTTGGTAACTTATTTGTTTGACATATACTTTATTGTAGTTTAAGCGCTCATAGACGCAAACTGAACGCTATACGCCTGCAACTGCGGCTGCCTCATTCTAATTTTTGTAACTGTTTATGTAAGGGCTACTTTATTATGTTCTTTGCTGATTGTGTTTCTTGCTTGTTTGGCTTTTCAAATAGGGGAGGCTTTGCGAATGTGATAACGATTTGATGAAGAATATGTTTTCATTAATTTCGCTCAGCCTTCCCTGTTGAAACAGTTTTTATTAAACGGAGCATGCGGACATGAACTTTCCCTTATCGCTGCTATAGGATGCTGCAGGATGGTTGTCTGACCGTCCTTTAACGCCGATGGCGGAAAAAGACGTTTCTGAAAGCTTGATTTAATCAGAAATACTTCAACGGGAAAAGCCGTGCGACAAAAACGAAACTTTTCCGGCCCGGTTACAAAGCAGCCGGTATTCAAACTTACCGGAGCGCGTATTCTGAAAATTGTTTAGCGATGCGTGAACTTTGGTCGAAATGCGTCATCCTATGACTTCTTATTGCAGAAGTGCTGATTATTCAGTTTTATTTTGCATCAGTAAACAAAACTGAAAAACTGCTTATTCAATAGCTGATATCTGAATAATGATTTCGGGATAACTGTTATGCGCTGTTTCGGGCTTTAACCTTCCTGCATTTAAAATGGCGAGATTTCGCTGGGCAGCAGTTCAACATGTATTCATTTTTGCCTTTTTTGCGGGTATGTATATTGAATCTGTGGGACTTGTTATTAAGGCATTGAAGGAAATGTGACATTAGGGTTCCTGAATCGATGACCTTACCTTGAAATGCACAGTCTGTTTTTTTCTGAATATGGAAAAGCGAAAGCTGAAGTAGGCAGGGGTGCCGCATGTTAAATGTGATTGGAATCCCCTCGTTTTTTATTCAGCCTTCGTCGCGTTAGTCTTAATTCATTCAGTTAGCCACAGGCTTAAGAATACACATAGAAGATGACCTTTTCAGCAAAATTCAGCGTAGTTTAGAAAAACGAACGCCGTAGCGACATGAAATGGTTTCTGAATGACAGATCTCTTTTTCTCATGTTCTTCATTGAATTGTTGTTATAGAAATTAATTTTAGGCAACCAATTTTTCAGAATAGCTTAATCAGCTTAATAAACTTTACTGCAGCTTAACTATAGCAATCAATCCGTCGAGATTGTTTCTGAACAGGCGAAATTTCGAGATTTTGTTTACCAAACGAAAAGCTTGCCTGACTGCTGCGTTGGAAGCGGATGAAATTATATTTTTCTTATTTTTTATTTTACAGACATAAGTCTTTGATATATTGTTCGATTTAGGCTTGAATAGGCACAACCTTTTTCCTTTTACGAATTTGAACGGGTGCGGCTTAAAGCTTTACCAACTAAGCGCCCTTCTTCCTTGTTTTCGTTTTCGACTCCTTCCACGCATGCGCCGTGTACGTTAAAGGGTTAATCAAACCCGCTGAGTCATTCTACACATTTCTAAAATGTCAATCCTGAAATTAAACGTACGCATTTACTATCTGGAATAATGGTTAATACTTCAAGGCTATCAGGACTGGCGGCATTCTTACGCCTACATGCAATATTTTTCCCCAGTAGGCTTTAGCATGCAAATTTGCAGCCAAACAGATGGGAAGAGCGTGATAACGATGCGATTGCCTTTTAAGACCGATTAAGTGTAATTTGCTGTTTACTTTGGCCGAAATTTGCACCTTCCAGTGACTCTGTCAGTGAGAAAGCCGCGGAATCGTAAATCATTAGCGTTAAGCGATTTGTCCTTTTTTCAGCCGCTGATCCGCAACTCCAGTTTCGTTCCTGCAAGGCAAACTGGAATTACGAGTAACAGTGGAAAAAGAAACAATTGCTTTCTGTCTCGTTGCCGACCCGACGTATAATAATTTTTTCATTCCTATAGCCAGTGCGCTCACTAGACGATTTATATTTTAATAACCACAGCGTTTCACCTATTAAGCTTTGCTGCTTATAGTTAGTAACCTTTTTGTACGACGATTCCAGTGAGAGAGGCCGTATAGTATGAACATGATTAGACAAACCCAATTGTGTCCCTACCATGTTTGTAGAGAAATCTGTGAAATAGTGCGGCCAATAATTCATTACTAATTCTCGATGACACTTCAATTGGACCTCTCAGTTAACCTTAGCTGTTTGTTGAGCGGGAAAATGGCGTTCTATTACACAGTTTTTAATTGAGGTTTTCTTTGCGCTCTTTTTACCGTTATACGGTTGGCTGGCAATTGCCGTATGGCCGTCGCGACTTGATTTTTTGCATAGCGTTTTCCAAATCAAGGTTTCACCTGTACTTATCGAAGAAGAGGCAACTTTTAGACATTTTTAGGTCAATGCAGCCTTTTTCGTATGCATTTTGCATGCAGCTTCTGGGTGACGATGGCAATTTATATTAAACAGACGCGTATCTTCGCTATCTTACTCGCTGAGAGATTTTTGCCTCAGGTTTACCTAAAATGAACGAAGTGCTACTCCGTAGTATTTCGCAGCATGCAATTGGCCGAATAATCCAGTTTTCTGAGTTAATATTCAACGCGTATATTGTTGGCGAGGAAATGCTGATCGGAAAATTAATAGTGCGGTTTTGATCATTTCTGTTTATAAAACAAGGTTGAACATTTTGCCGTTGTCGTTTTGCAGTATTTTTTTTGAAAACAGACAGACAGTGTACTCATTTGTTACAATTGAATTGGTCTTCTTTTTTACGGAGGCTGATTTATGCCGCTTTCTTCTCGTCAACGCAGATTTGTTCATCAGTGCAAAAACTGTCAAATTCAAATGTTTAAACTTATTATTCTTTCAATCAGCTTTGCCTTTCTAAGTCCCATCTTGCTGCGAATGGGATATAAGGCTCTCTGAAGCCGACGGAATTTCAGTCACAGCATCGGTTGTTCTTCGTTTGTCATAACTTTCTGTTTACTCCAAATATGCTCGAATGGCTGCCACATTCTTATTGGTGCTCACTAGTTTTCACTTCGATATAATTCATTGGCCAAATATAGAATTTATTTACAGAGTACCCCCGTTGAACAAATGGTAAACATACACCGGAGCTTTTTGGACGCGTCTTAACGTAGAAAACAGTATTGAACAAATATTCTATTAATGCATATCGTCTATCTAAAAACCTACCTACATATCGGTCCTACCATATTTATTAACTAATTTACATACGACGCTAAAAGCGGTAGGAAACTTTGGTAAAGGCTCTATTTTCTGAAATTTGTTTAGTTCCCCCTAATGGCTGCCGGCTAATTCGTTTGCTGTCATTTTCTATGAAAGGAAAAGTTGCTTTATCTTAGTCCGTAGGGAACTTTGACGATAGTACAAAAAATGTCGTGGATATTTTTGAATAATTACATGCTTGCATGGAAGACAACACAAAAATGAGAGTTGCAGCTTTGTTCAACAGTTATTTGCTTACTTTTTGATAGAGCGTTATCTGAATGAAAATTCTCGCCTTTTCAGTAAAGCCACGTAAGCGGCAGCGACTGGCGGAGAGCGAACGTTATGGGCTTCGTTTGAATCGTTCAAAAATTACGGAATTGAATGACGATCGAAAGTGCGCAGCTGCCTGACGGAAAGCGCAATCGAGTTGATCTATACGCGTTTAGTTTTGTCGACGCATTCTGCCGCGCAACTTGTTTTCCAAACGGTACATTGAGAAAATCTTTTTTACTATGAAAAAACGATGGATATGAATTGTCACATGAGTGACAAGGCATAAGTGGAGCCATTTTTAACCGCCTACGCAACTACCAATCCAACCCATTGAAATATACCACTTTCAATGAAACGGTCTATTTCCATTGCTGACAAGTCGCATTGGTTTGCATAGTCGATTGATTGAATGAACTTTATCTAATCCCCATGTTTTACCTAACGTCAAAAGAGTTTAACTTTCATGAGACTGATGCCTGAAGTTGGCTATGCTCTTATTATCGCAGGCCAAAATTTGCATAAGATCGTCCTTTAAAATTTTATTCTCGTAACGAGATAAGGATTAACAACCCGTCGCGTAGTACGGACTGTATCCCGTTATGAAATTCAATGCGTCCATACAAAAAAGTGACATGTTTATAATTGTAATGGGGATAAACCTATTTTTCTTAAAATCAAAAAGTTAGCGGAAGCCTTGTGCTGCCAAAAAATTTTACTGTGAGCCTGTCAACTAATCAATATTTCATTAATCATCTCCACTGAGAATTGGGATTTTGTCGCATTGCTTCATGCGTTTTTTGAACGTTGCTAATTTGTGGAGCAGAGCACTGCCTGCCGCCTTTCAGAATTTATTGTTTCAAAATTGGAAGACGCTGTTCAATTGTTGAACAAGCTTAATGTGAAGGAATGTGGTTTGGAGCGGCTCCCGTCCATACGTTGCGCTCCGCTTAAAGAGCGTGACTAATTAGCGCTTGGCTGAAAGTTCGAGTTCGCTCGCCTTCGACGGTGACTAATTGAGACGGCGTTGAAACACCTTAAGGTGTGCGCTCCGTTCGAATGAAAATTCGGAACGTTCACTTTCTAGTCGGCGAAATGTTGCTGGCGAAACCTGACCCGTGAGAAACCTTGCGCCGCTTCAGGTGTGTGGGAATTGCTCCGCAATGCGTGCAAGCGCGTTAAACCAACCGGCTGCAAGTGTGAACAATGCTGATTGCCGTTGATGGGTCCGCGCCTTCTGCCAGGTAAGAAGGCCCCATTGGCAGTTCTTTAAAGATGATGATCTAAAAAAAATTGAACGAGAAAATTTTGGACGCATCAGCGCCATTCGAGCATGTGCCTTCTTTATGATTTTTTCACGCATGCACATGTTCAGTATGCTTAGCCCACTTTTGCTAAGAACTTGTTCCACTTACCGACATAAATGTCAATTAACCGGATTCTCTCTTCCAGCTTGTGTTGCAAAGCTCAAGAAGGAACGACCCGGCCTTCCATCCTGACAAAAGCTGCAGGCAAGCGACGGCAAGACGCCAGTATGCCTTCATGCGTTCTTCTGTATTGGCTCTGCTACTTTGCTCTAATATATTCTGCCCAAGCCGCATCCGTCAATGGCTCCGACCATATTGACGTCGATTCAGGAAGTGGATACAAGGTTTTCCGTTTTATACCGACCTCGACCAAAGATCTCGAATTCCTGAAGACCCTCCGCTTGGATGCCCCAAAATATAAGGTAGATACATCTTGCAGTGGCTGAATTATTACCTTTGAAAACTTGAAAGCGTGAACGAATTAGGCATGCAAAAGCCTGCTGGCAGTGATCCACAGCGTCACGTTCTTTTATATCAACCCTATGAATAGCGAAGAGCACTTAGCCATGCTTGTACTTCAAGCTCAGATTCTTTTCCCTTTGCTCGCGGTATCCTTGACGTGCTATGATAAATTAAGTTGCGACGTAAATGACTGGAAGAATGCGGTTTGGTTATAGGCGATGCCTGAGAGCGTATGCTGCACTTAACATAGTGAGCTGTTTGAGCGGGAAGTTTTCAAATTGTTAAAACTGAGTTCATTCAGCAAATAGGCCATAGTTTTCCCATCCGCAGCCTACTTTGGACGTGTTCCAGTGTGCGCTGGGAATCGTCGCCTTCCTTGCTGAATTTGCATCTTCCTAAATTGTTGATTTCCGCCTTTCAATTAATTACAGAGGCACGAAATTCAAAAAATGTTTAGATAAGATAGCAGTAATTGGTGCAACGCGGAAGTCATAACGCCTAACCATAACATGCGCCGCTTTATATCTACGCCAGTTCACGTTGTGGTAGTAAACAGCATTTTGCATACGTTCTATCAAATGGCTTTCCGTTTCTCTTTTCTTTTCTATCGCTAGCCATTTCATGGCTGTGAATTTTTCCTATGTGTTGAATTACTCAATCAAGAGAACATTTGCTTTTACTTAATTGATCGTGGCAATAGTTCTCGCCTCGTTTTCGACTTAGCGGACGCAACTTTTCATTCCTCAGTTTTCGGACGCTGAAGGCTTTCCGCTCTTATGTTTGCAACGAGTGCGATGCCACGTTTGCCACAACTTAATCACCACCACCGACTTTATCATTGTAAGATGCTGCGTGCACACTTCGTTGGTCTGAAGCGTATTGACGATTTTTATTAAACTCTGACAATGACGCGTTGCCAAAAAACGGGATTATACTTTATTCCCGTAAAGGCAGTTTAAACCACATTGGGAAGTTTATTTTTCAGCTAAATTGTCGAGATGCGGCCCGCAACTGTCAATGTGTACGTTTCACGCCGAAGTGAATTTTTGTTTGGCAACCGCTCGAAAGCATCGTTGACGAATTTGAACTGTGCTTTCTTTTGGAGCGCTCAGACGCATTCAAAAATTGAACTCGAGCAAACGATGACAGCACACACAGCGTTGGAGTTTTTTAAAACAATATGTGTCGCATCGCTTGTCAACTCAGAACCGTCTTTTCTTGAACTTTGAGACGAACTTAATTCGCTTGCACCGAATCGTTTGAAAATTGAATAAGCACACGAAGTCGCGGAAGATAACCTTATTGAAAAACTTAACTTTGCCGCATTAGCGAGTTTTGAAGGAACGAGGAACTGACTGGTTCCTTCAAAACGCGTTTACTCTAGCACGTATTAGTTCTTCCGTTTGACGAGATGAAGTGCTTGATAAATGTTGTATCCATTTGCGTATTTGATAGTTACATATACGCATATAGGAAACTGAATCACCTGGAGTGTAGGTCAATAGACAAGTTGTGGTTGATCTTGACATATTTTACTGACATTCAGTCACTGCAGTGAAGGGCTTTACTTTGAAGGTTTCCTTGACATTTCTGTGTTTTTCTATATATATATATATATATATATGGGTAGATAAATAGGTAGATATTACAGGATACGTAAGCTTTCATTTCTTTTTTGCGGAAGTCACCTGTTCGTGAATGGGTTACTTCCGTAAAAAGGAATGAAGACCTATCTCTCACCACTCAAGGGACTGAGCTCATCGGTTATCCGATGGAGAAACGTTTGTTATTGCTCATCTTCTGCATAACTTCAGGAGCGAGTGGTGCATCGCTTTTGTGGACTTTCTTTGTTAGTGAAGTCTTTCGTTTGGCACGTTTTGTGGGTTACGAGAGTAAGACCCGATGAAGGCGTCACTCCAAGTTGATCAATGACGTCATTTATTGAGATGCTTCTGCTGACGTAAAAGTTAGCTGCAAGAGAGTTGTGTTAGGTTGGTTGGTAGATGCTTAACCGCGTAGATAATACTGTTACGTATTTTTTGTACTATGGAAATTGAGCAAACTGACTTAGGCTGTCTCCGCGCAGAAATAGGGAGAACATTAGTAACTTTGAAGGAAGCGCCCTAGTAAGCAATAGCTCAGTGAATTCGTGATAGCACCTTACTAGTTCTGAATGCAATGACTGTGTTAACTTGACAGTACCTTTGTGGTCGTGTTTTTGCCTCAACGTTCGAGCTTTATGGAAACTGTCGCTGGAACACATTTGTCGCCCTCCTCTTTGCCATAAACTGAATCACCTGAAGTTTAGGTCAATAGACAAGTGGTGGTTGATCTTGACATATTTTTACTGACATTCAGTCACTGTCGTAAAGGGTCTTACCTTGAAGGTTTATATGACGTTTCTATATTTTTTCCGCAAATGAGCTTCTCGAGCGGAAAACGTTTTTTGGAATTCCCCCATTTCGTAGACCCGAAGTTTCCTACCTTGAAGTATATGCTGGAGTTTTTATTATGCCCTGCCTTACCTCGCCTCCATTGGAATACAATGAGTTTGCGTTCACTCCTAACATCATGTGCTAACACTCAACGTTTAGTGGTCACGCAAGAAACATAGCACATAAGATTTAATGATCGAGTAAGGAATATCTGTACGTAACCATATATGATTTATTGGACTCGTGTTACCCCGTCCTCATCGTCAAATATGATTCTGAAGCGAGAAAAAGCCTTATTATGGGAGACAATTTAAAATAGATTAAAAACAGTGAATTAAATTATCCTTGAGCATTCTTCAGGTCACGTGAGACCGTATTTTCCCGGTGTATACAAAGATTTGATTTTTAAAAAACTGCTTTAATCTTTCTGCCAGAAAGTCAGCCTTGAAAACTCTGTCCAAAGTGAGCGCTAAACCTGCGCCAGATTTTGTGCATAAGTAAACGTGGGGCATTAAGCGCCAGTAAGAAACGGCTGCATCTTCTAACCTATTGAAAAACGGCTTGCTAGGAGCAAGTTCGTTTTTGTAACACAGCTTTTTCCCTGTCAAATAAATGTATTTATTATTTCATCAATAAAATGGCGTTGCTTTCAGATCTTACGGATCACATAGGATCTGTAAGCTTTCGTCTTTTTAAAATAGGGAAAAAGTGGCATTACGAAATATCTTTTATTTTCTAACTCGATGATATAAATTTTGCTCAGCGGATGTGCGACAAAAACGTAAATCGTCTGATTTTTTAGCTTAACTTTTGGAAAGAGAGAATCGAATTGAATTATCCGCTTGACGTGATGATTCCCGCCCGTAGCCTCGAAACAATACAAAAGCTGTGCCGTCATCATCACGTCTCGTACATTGTCGTAGTTGAAGACGTACAAAAGTGCTGCAGCCATTTTCAACGTCATTTGACCGACGAAAAGTTTTCATTACAGGCTGATATTGCAAAACAAACAATTAGGGGAGAAGCGTCGACAGTTTGCTAAAAGCCTTCGGAGAGACTTTGTCGCCTTTAATAGACCTTACTTCGACTTTACCGATTATCAAAGCTATGATCAGGTAGGCAGTAGGCCACCCACGATGATTTTTATGATTTGAATTGGCTAGATGCGTCAATTTATGCGAAGTTTGGAACAGAGGTATCCTCATAATGTCAAAGTACACGTCATAGGGAAAAGTAGGGAAGGCAGAAATCTAGAAATGATCGAGGTTGGTTAACATCCCTACGTCTGCGGCAAAAGAGAAGCAACGGCGTGCTTTCAGATCGGCTGGTCGTTGTCCGAACCGAAAAAGTCAATAGTTTGGATAAATGCCGGTGTACACGCACGAGAGTGGGCTTCGTCGAGTACAGCTATTTTCATAATTGACAAGGCAAGTTAGCGAGGCACCTCGCAGCCTTTTTTACGACGTCTTGGAAGATTGACACCTTCAGTTAGCTGGCGAAGGAATATGGAGAGGGCGGTAAACTTGCTCGCGAGTTCAGAAGTCTCGTATGGTGCATAGCGCCTTTGTTGAATCCTGACGGTTATGAATTCACGAGAGGAAGTTTGCATCCGGACGTAAGTGGTTTAGTTTTTATATTTCCATGACAGTGGACAGTTTCTAAGGTACGGCTATGGAGAAAGAACAAGTCGCCAAGAACGCAGTGCCCCAGGATTGGACCATGCTGCCGCGGAGTATGCCAAAAAAAGTTCCCCAATGATGATTCACTTTTTCTTCTCGCTTTCAGGTCGATCTGAATCGAAATTTCAACTTTCACTTCGGAGGTCCGTATGCCATTTCTTTTAGCTACTTTCTTTCTTGTGCATAGCAGTGATGTGTCAGGAGAAGGGTCGAGCAGCAATCCATGCGACGAAACCTACCAAGGGCCGTTCGCCTTTAGCGAACCTGAAGCCAGGGCTGTACGCGATTTCGTGCTGAAGCATAGACATGCTTTGAAAGCCTTTATTGATTTGCATACGTATTCGCAACTGTGGATTCACCCGTACGGTCATCGAGTAGGCACATATCCCGCTGATGTCAATGACTTGGTATTACCATACTGACCAGCTGTCCGGGTTATTACTGTCCGTTCTTTAGAAATCCGTTGCTCATAAAGCTGTTCAAGAGCTTTACAAGTTGTACGGCACTAGATATAAGGTCGGCAGTGGAGCGGATACGCTATGTAAGATTTACGAGCCCACAACGCTCTCTGAATATTGCTTCATTTGTAGATCCCGCCAGCGGCGGCATGGCCGACTGGGTGAAATCAGTAGCCAACGTGAAATACTGCTATCTAATCGAACTTCGACCAAGCGAATGGGTATACGATGGGTTCATTCTTGATCCAGCTGAAATTCTGCCAACCGCAAGGGAAACGTGGCAGGGCATTCAAGTAGTCGCGGAAGCTGTTGTCCAGGACAGCTTGAAGGAATCGAAATGGTTTCACAGATTGTCATGATGGACATATGGTCGTGCATGCCTTTCGTTCTCTCACTCGTTACTCTCAATTTAGGAAATCGGCATTGACTGTTGGCCGCTAGCATGTTCTCTAGTTGGCTTTAAGACTTAGCATTGAATGTGAGATAGATGCGTCGACTCCTTTTTACTAGTTTTCTCAGGCAGACCGCTGCCGTCTTAACAGGTGCATTTCTGCGCGTATTCGTACACTGTTTCCTCTCTTCCTGGATTGAGCTTCGCATGCTTTTTTCGTGTTGTAACTTAAATCTACGAATAAATAGTATCTAAGCTAAATTATCATTGGAACAGCCTGAAATTTTTGCAAGCCATCAAAATTTTAAAACAATCATCAGGTAAGTTGAAATAATCAAGTATCCATGTACCTTACTTATCACTACTTGACTTTACAGTCAGCCGGGAAGTTCGTATGGCGAAAAGCGAAAAAATTATTTCTTTAAAAAGTAAAGTTTGCCCTTAATTTTAAAGTACGTCTCAATTCCCAGAAATGGATAGTGCAATTTTTCTCAAATTTTATTTTTTCAGAAAGGTGCTCGTACCCGTTCGTCTGTAGATCGAATTCAGCTATTCTACGTTCAATTGCTGATATTAAAAAAGCCTCTTCAGATAGTTCAATAAATTAATGGAAAAGAATGCGTTATCACTATAGTATACAGTGACTGCTTTGTCTTTAGGGAAAATATTTGCATAGTAATCTTCCCGCGCTCTACAGCCACTTTCGCATGATTGAAGACGCTTGTCAAAGCATTTGCTAAACATAAATTTTCTGTATGCCCATCTTCCGCTTTGTCGAAGGTGGAGCATAAGTTTGTTTCGCTCCATTCCAATTAGAGCAGGACGTTTGCGCGCGCCAATTGTTCAAAGTCAATGCGGCCAACAAAAACGTATTTCTATTTTAAAACGAAACGCAGTACGCGACAGCAATTCGGCCGCTTAGGATTTGCTTTCAACCAGCGGGCGGGATTTTGCGCAAGTTTGCTCACGCCGAGCGAACGCAATTAGGTAAACAATTGTTCGCAGCTGCTTTGCTCGAGCAAAATGATCCGTCATAGATCTTTCGCTCTTCCTAGCTGCAAAAACTGCTTAGATTCGTTTTAATGATAATAAATTTTTTATGAACATGAAAATCAAATAAAATTCATAGTTCTACTGTGACTGCTGTTCGTCGTTTCGCTGGCTAATCATGGACGTCTATAGCTCAAGGTTTCGCCTGTCCTACGATTATCTGAAGGCGACAAAAGTTATAAGGCATAATAAATCAGGCGAATCGACATTGGAAAAGGTTTTCGACGAGCATCAATTTGTGGCCATTTACTTCTACCATGATCGTTCGATGCTGTGCCAGTCGTTCAATGAACAGTTGTACAAGTTTACGGCAAACGAGGCGGAAGTTTTAAAAAATACGGCTGCCATTAATGCTGCTTCATGTGCTACCAATTCCGCTCCCAAAGCTTTGCTAGCCGTTGTCTGTGTCGTGCCAAACGATGGTAGGGTATCTCAGGAGCAGCTGCCTTCCAATTTGCCTTGGTTCTCTTTGGACGCTGGCGAAAGTCTTGCCAAGGTAGTGCGCAGTTCGCAGCTAACAAATATAGTAATTCCGTCTATTGACGTGTAGGTAAAATTGATGCGATTGTTTCACGTACGTCGAGTACCTTGCTTAACTTTGGTACGAACTTCCCCTATGGAAGTGTGCTGCATCGATTGTTGCTCCGAAGTTCAGAACGACCCAACTGGTCTTCGCTTTCCTTGGTGCGTATTGCATTCCTGTTTTTTATTTTCGTTGCTTCTATGCATTGCTTGCTTCAAGGTGTCCAAAACCGTTGTTGGAATCGTGCACTGGTTCATTGTTGTCCAAGGACGGGTCCGTAACGGACTTCGCCAATTTGCCCAAAGGCGTCAGAGGCTTTCTTTTTGCCGCTCAGTGGGTAGGACTCAAGAAGAGAAATAAATTTTATACTGCAAGCACTCTGTCGCCCATTAATCTGATTTAATTGCTGTTGACGCTTTTCTTTTGTTTATTTATTTGCTTTTTGCTTCAGTGCCCGCCGTGCCGTTCGTTTGTCCAAAGACTGAAGGAAACTTATCGACGAATAAGGGCGTCTTCTCAGAATTTTGACGTAATATTTTGTTCTCATGATCGATCTCCATTGGGCTTCCAACGATTTTACGACGACATGCCATGGCTCGCAATACCTTACGGTGACGATCGTTCCTTAATGATTTCGAAAGCCCTCTGCGTTCAAGGTCGTTTTTGAAGTTCGCATTCCGACTCGATCGAGTGTTACTCTCTGACTTTTCAGAAATTCCTTCCTTGCTAATATTGGACGAAGATTTTAAACTTTTAAATCGACATGGCAAATTGGAAGTCCATCTGGACGCTATGGGAAAGGTTTGTAGCGCCATTGGACGGGTGAACGACGAATTCGATTTGACAACTTTGCAGGAATTTCCTTGGCATCCAAGATCGATAATCGAACTGACGGAACGAACTGCCAGTAGGTTGCGAGACGACGTTGCCGTCATTTTATTCGTAGGCAAGTGGTTTTTTGTCCGACTTGTAAAATTGAATCAAAAAAAAATTTTTGCTTGCCTCGTAAAATTTACTTCAATACTTTTTAGAAGGCTCCATCGAGGATTTGACGTTTGCGCAGAACTTTCTACTGCCAATCGCCGAAGAGCACTTTCAAGAGCAGACGGAGCCGGAAATAATCTTTTTCTACGCCGCCGAGGTTGGCATGATCATGTTGTGGCAAATGAGGTTTTCTCGTGCATGAACGCTGCTCGTCTTTAGGAGTCGATCAATGATCGTATTCTGGAGGTGTTTGGCTTGAACGATCTTCCACTGCCGCTGGTCTGCATTTCCGACCCATTTTCCGAGTCCATTTATGTGTGCGATCACCCGAACGTGTCCGAAGATATAATTCGACAGTTTTTGTCCAAATTTAAGCAAGACGAGCTCACGCCAATTCCGTACCCAAAGTCCAAGTTCGCCAATTTCTCGCTTCGTTAATTTGCATAACTTTGCTCCTCTTACTCAAACTGCCATATAAGCTTCACTTACTTCGTTACCTTAGCGTTCTCCCGGATATTGCCCGGTTATATTTTAATTTCATTGTTTGTACTCTCTGCATTTTTACTATCTGTTGATAATGACTGTAGCATTGCAGAGTTGTATAGTCTTTTGACAGACCCAGTTGCAAAGTCTTTTATTATTCATGTCAGTCGGTTCTTATCGTTAGACAATTGCTTTTCTTCTTTGTTCGCAGTGTCACGCCTTCGTTGAATGTTAGAGCTAAGTTCCGCCAGCATTGTACTTTCCCTTTCCTTGCTTCGTTGTATGGATGCCGAGAATGATTCAAGGAGGTAGTGCAGTGCGGTTGGCGAGTAAATACCGTATCTGTTCTTAGCTTTTTGAAGAGACTGCTTTCAGCCTTCAGTTTGTCCAAATGTGTCTCCATCCGTATGCTTGAACCGTTGAACTTTTCTTTTCCTTTTGAGCAGACGCTTTCTTGTAACAATGGCAGGTAGGCTAACATTGTTTTTTAGACTTCATATACTATGAACTAACTTTTTTCTTCAGAAATGGAGCACAGCCGAGAAAGCGAAACAGCAGACGTACTGATAGCAGAATGTAGTGATCAGAATATAGTCATTCATAAATGTAGCGGTGATTTAGTAATCCGTTTGTTTGATGAACAGATTTCCAAATTTTACCGGTTAGCGTTTGCTTAAATCAACGTTTGCGCTATC
Organism: Trichuris suis; assembly: GCA_000797535.1. Classification (NCBI taxonomy): domain Eukaryota; kingdom Metazoa; phylum Nematoda; class Enoplea; order Trichinellida; family Trichuridae; genus Trichuris; species Trichuris suis. Next base: position 530,415 of record KN538402.1, on the reverse strand, counting down.
GACGTCGGTGCACGCTCGTCCTTCCAATTTTGCAGGTTAGAAAGAAAACAGTGTTAGCTTGAAGTCTCGTTTTATTATTTTCTAAATTCTTTTTAACAATGTAATTTTTTTAGCGGTATTAATAGGTGACGTTCAATAGACTGTTTTCCAAATGCGCCGCCGCCTTCCGTGTCACGTCGGTTTTTTAAAAAAAATAAAAACACGTGTTACATAGTCAAATGTGTTTTACGTTTTCCGAATTCTTCCTTTTTTGGCTTTTTGCTAACGGAGGCAACTAGTTTCTGTCGCATGCTAAAGTCCTATTAACGTAGCTTTCCGGATGTGGTTTGGCCTGAAAGCTACGTTAATGTAAACTGATTGCCTTTGTAAAAAGAGAAATGAAAACTTGCTCATCTTTTATGACCGTACGTATTTAAATTCTGAGTTCTTAATTTCTCGTAATATTAGCATGTGTGCGGTTTACATTCCTGACGACAGTATTCCATTTTCAACTCACTGCATAGCTGATAAACTCTAATTTTGAACCTTCGCTTTTATCACTATTCACCCCACTGAGTCCTTACAGCTCGAATTAAGTGATTCGTGCGCGTGAGGGGAAATTGAAAGTTAATATTTTTGCAGAGCAATGATTTCACCACGCCGAGGATGGAATACAACTAGTTTCTGAGGGTTCCCATAGGAGTGCGTACATCCTTAAGCCCACGACAAAATCGTCAGATGTGTTAAATGATCGAGCATACCATAAAAGGCATAGCTGAGTCTTGAGAAGCTTTCAATGATTCGTTTTTAATTCAGAATCGCTTTGAAAAATGACGTCAGCTTTTCTTGCTGACATGGATTGTCAGAAAGGGTTGTTCTAAAAAGTTCTGATCATCTTCATTGCGTGTTTTCTAGGCCAATGCTCTATCGTTTTCGCTTGTCATAGAATATAATGGTTGAAGTAAAAAATGCAATTAAAAAGCCGCATGAATGAAAAAGGCTTGACAGCGGTTAATGAAATTCAATCGTAGCTTATGCTTACGAAATGGCGCTGCACGCAAAACGTGAAAGCGTTGTGTTATTTACTCCTAAGCTTCTAAAATGGGTCACCTTTATGTTAGCTATTATTTGCATAAATATAGTTATTAGTAAATATGCATTTCGGATATGGTCAGTGAAGCAATTTCAAACCTATGGACACTAGCCATTGTCGTGAACATTGGGTTTGTAGTAACAGACGTGTATTTTCTTATAAGGAAAGTTAGAGTGTTTTAATGAGGTAAAACGTAATAAGGGAGTTTTGAAGCTGTCGGGATTTCCAGCTAAGCTCGATAGGTGTATAAGGGCGACAAGCTGAGGTTAAAGTCACGAGATACTGTGGCGTAAAGTTCTGCTTTGGTTTTAAACTTTGTTTTTCCGGTTTTGCCGTCTTTCCTTTTATTTCGTTATTAGTGTTTTTGTCTTTGCTTTGCTTAGAATAAGCGGAGGCCCTGAAAGCTTCGAAACTCCCTTATTATATTCTATCTCATTAAAGCGAACAAACGCCGTTATATTCCTAATGAAAATAATTAAAGTGCTGCGTATATTTTGTTATTGTTTAGCAAAGAGCTTTGTTAGCTCAATTCAAAAAGTTGCACTGCATTTCTGATCGCACGAGTTGTCGACTGGCAGAAGGTTTCCCAATTTTCTCAACTTTGCATTCTTTCCAAACAAAACAGGGTGAGGCTGCTGAATTTGAATTTTCCCATGGAAAGCGAGCCTTCGTTGTCAAGACGATGAAATCTTCACTTGACTGCTCGAACGACGATGGCGCACCATTTCGACACGAATAGCGGGCAACGAAATAAGGGTCGCCAATTTTGAGGCGAACAAGAGGCCGCTCGGCAGGATTGCGGTCGATGGGCGGACGTTACTGAGACATGTCCATGAGCAAAGTGCTCCTTACGACGAGAGCAAAAAAATTGGACTCGAGACGACCTATTGAGGGCAGTACCGTTCCGCGGCAACAGTTTCGACACTTTGATAAAAAGGTTAATAAAAAATTGGTCACATTGGCCCGCCGTTCGCCTTTTTGGGAAAATTACGCAACTTGTCGCGCAAGACCCGCAGACCGCACAAAGGTTCCTCCAATTTTCAATTGGCTACGCAGCTCTACAAGCTCGTAATAAATATTTTTGAAAGGCAACAAAAGCCTACAAAAGTCTAATCAGGTTGGACCACTTGCAGGAACCTCCTTTAGGCAAAATAGCAATGCCACCGCGACAAAAGGTTGACTTCTACAGCACTCCGAGCAAGCCTACAACAGGCAGAGCAAAAGCCGTCATAGCTCGTCTGAACGGGAGTATGACAAATCAGGAGGCGCGCTTTAACGCTAATGATGAAAACCGTAAATGGACTTGCTATGCCAAAGAATGTCTGCTTTTTAAAAATTTCTGCCGATATGAAATAGGTCAAAAATTTGCATACGACCTTCTACTTCCGCTCTTCTACTTTCGGTGGGTCGTATTCGGCATGGGAAAGAATCCTGCTTCATTTTTCTTCTTAATAAGCAGCTCGTTAAGATAATTGTTGCCTTGAAAGCAGAAGGCTGACCATAACGAATGGATAATCTTTAGGTGGCTACTTAGCGACAACGTACTCTGCTGCCCAATGCGTAACAGAGAGCCCCAACTGGATGGTACAGGTAATTTTTTAAGCTTTGCTCATCACTGAGTCGTCTCATCGAAGGCAGATGGGATAGCGCGCCAGTCAGTCAATGCTTGGTGGGCTTTGAAGAGGAGCTCCGCGGTCGCTAGTGAACCAATTAAAGCGGACCATCACTGTTTTCCGGCTGATCTTCGTTGGCAACGTGCAAATGAGCTCTCACCTTTGTCGCCTTGAAAGGCTAACAATATAATGGTCAGCCAAAGTGCCATTAGTTGACTGCCTCAAAGGGGTGGCGCCATAGACGACGGCTTTGTTTGCGCAATGTTCGCTACCTTTAATTGGGTATAAACATTACCTTCCATTCGACGTTGCTAACGCTTCCAGCCTGGTAGTTGCCTTAATTAGAGCCACGAAACGAGTCATACGTATACTGACGATGTGTAGCGCATGGAGCGGTCATGAAGTTTTGAACGAATAGTCTTTAATTCGTCAACGAATAGTCTTGTGCAAAGTTGAGGACCAACTTTCAAAATTACATTTTTCCTCACGTATTTGCGAAGGCAGAGAACGTGACACTTTTCCTATCTTTACAAGCCTTTCAGGTTGCCATGAGGAAAAGGGCGTTAAGAAAAACAGAACGAGAAGACGGATAGATAAAGAGAGATCAGCTTTGACGCAGCGTAGTCACAAAGAAATGGTGGAACCTGCGCGCTGGAGAAAAGACGGCGCCATTCCATTCAATATACGTTAAAGCATAAATTAGGCGGAGGGTGATGGTAGGTGACCGGCGACTGTTGAACAAATGCAGTCGGTTCACCTGCATGGCCGTAGTCGTACGGGTTGTTCGCCACCGGGGGTTTCAAATCGACCAAACTGACCGAGCGATTCATCGAATCCTGTGAGCCTACAACCGTATAAGGCTTTGACGTCTCCAAGTTGGTCAGCGTGAATCCGCTGCTGCAATTGGGCGACCATCCGCTGGATAAATTCAAGCTTCTAGCCGTCGGAGACTCTGAAGACTGCCCAACCCCTGCTGACGAGGCGCTAATGTTAGCCGGAGATTGCGAAGGAGTGGAGCGGCTGGCCGCGCCACCACTGGAAGGTGACCGGATTGCCTCAAGGCCCCCCTCGTGGCTGCTGGCCATCATGCTTCCTGGCGAGTTACTCATTGGCTGGGTACAGCCGGCTGCATCGACCTGCATTTTCGTCATGCCTTGACTTTGCGTTGGAGACGCTTGGGCTCCACTGGGGTCAGTGAACACGGTTTTGTCCGTTTGCGGCGATTGCGTTTTCATCATCTTCTTGTACTTTGATCTTCTATTTTGAAACCATATCTTGACCTGTTGTTCAAAAAGGAAAACGGGTCAGCGAAGTGATACGAAGAAAGAGATGCGTTCAAGTTAAGCACAGAGCGCCTTTTTAAGGTGATCATTCCATTCCGGACAATCGCCGGACGGCGATGCTCAACTACCACTTCAACAAGTCAACGATGAAAAGAAGAACAAGACGCGAAAGAAAAAAAAATAAGAAACGCACGCTGCTCCTCTGCCCACGCAAAACCGCCAAACTCTGTTACACAATAAGAAATAGCTAAGCTGTCTGCCCTACCTGGGTTTGGGTGAGTCCAAGGGAGGCTGCCAGTTCAGCTCTTTCCGGCAAAGCGAGGTATTGGGTCCTTTGAAATCTCTTATTAAGCGCCTGCAGTTGCAGACTGGAATAAATAGTACGCGGCTTTCGAATCTTCTTTCCTTTTCCATTTAGTCTCACCTCGCCGCCTTCAATGATCTTCGTGTTCTCTACAAGCAAAGGAAATCTTAGGAAGAAAAGAAGCAACTCAAATATTATACATAAAAAAGATATAAACAAAAAGAAAATAATGCTAACCTTCAACTGGTGAGGTGGATGACGTCTGATAGTTCAGAAAAGCGCCAGCTGCGGCGGATCGGCAGTATGGGTCAGTCTGCGCGCTTGGATTCGCATGGAACGGCGAAACATTTTGATAAAATGGATATGTAGGCGTTGAAGGTATGCCGCGGCTGACGAATCCGTGACCATCGCTGGGCGCTGCTCCCATAGCAGCCGCCATTGGTCCATGGGTGAAAGTCGACCGGATTTGGTGATAGCCTCCGGTGGCAGACGGATAGAGGCTGCCGTTGGCGTGAACGTTGAGTTCAAAAAAGGCGCCCGGCGGTTTGGCCATCGCCGCGGCAGGTCCTCCTGGACCGACCATCTCCAAGTCTCCGTAGACGGATAATTCATTGAGCTTGCCGAAATCCATCGACCTGACGACCTTGAAGTCGACGGAGGAACAATTGATTTCGAAGCAGCCTGTCGCCAGCCGCAATAAGCAAGTGACAACGGCTATAATTATCAGTCAGTGAGGTAAGCACGTTTTTTATTGCTTAAGAAAAAGGGAACACGCGACTATCTGTCCCATACAGTGCAGATTGACTTGACAATGGTGGCTTGGCAGCAAAATTGAGTTAACTTGACCGGCTGCCGGTAGAAAACGCGTACATCGCATCGACGTATGAGGAGTTGCGCGTTGGAGCCGCAAAAGTGACTTATGCTCGAGCTGCCCGCAGAAATCCCGCCCACCGACCAGCCGCCAAACAACCAATCAAAAGAAGTCGACGGCCGGTGTTGCGATCCGGCTTTGACGAATCAGAAGCGATTCGCCACCGTCCGAAGAGAAGTGCCAGGACGACGGCGACCTCGACCTATTTCCTGCGCCTGCGGCAGTAGTCTTGTCACAATGCGGCCAAAATCGTGTCCTGACGATTCGCCAGTCAGCAGGAGTTTTTTTCTTTCTAGCCAACCGTTGGGGCAGAAACAAGCCGGCCGAAAGACCGGCGCCATCACCGTTGGCCTTTTTGACTGCTCTGTACCGTAAGGACAATGGCACCGTAAGGAATACTCATCCTTTGGTCATTGAATGACACAAAGGCGAACACGGCCGGGGGCAGTCCCGATGGAGTCAGCTTGACGGCCAAAGGACGGGACACATTAGGCCGCCGCCGGTGATGGACTCTGCCCCCACCGTCAATCCTACCGGCAGGGCGCCTCTTAGCGCTATGACCACAGCGACTTTTGCTTATTTAACAGTTTAGGAATGCGCAGGCGAATCACCAACGGAGGCTAACCGCCAAAGTCAAAATGCCTGCTGCTGCCATAGGTGTTACTTGCGTCTAGTTCAGCTCATGCAGCATTTACTGCTTTTCAGTTCACCTCACGTTTGTCGGCTAGTACAATTGTTCAAATGTAAATAATTTATCAACAAGGCAAGCAAGGGGCCGGCTGGCAAGTTTTTCGCAGTGGGCCAAGCTTAACTTTGTCGTCGCAACAAAGTCCGCACGCGCGCGCGCTTGCGCGACAGTGGCTTGACAGGGGCACCTTGTAGGGGTATCTTGTGCCAAAACAAAACAGACGCTACTGTCCCAGGTGCGCTGTGGATAAGTGGTCAATAGGGACCGCTGGTGGCCAGCGTCAGCTTGGCGGCGACCAGGTACCTCTGGCTGACCAATTTGCGTCGGTTGACTGGACAAAGGTCGTGCGCCCCTTTGCCAGTCGACCAAGTTGAAAAAACTTTCCCATCGCCGTCTTGACGCATCTCCAATACGTCTAAGCAGTACAGTGTCCAAGCGTCAGCCTAAGAGTTTGCTGTCCGCTGGAAAAAAAGGTGAATGGGTGATTGATGATAGCTTTTAGCCGTCTGTTAGCCTGTGAGTCTCTTCGATGCATGAAGCAACGGTAGCCATGTATTGATTGAGCCTACGGTGGAAACCATATTTGCATTTTGAGGCAAACTTCTTCCATGAGTGGCATCTGCGCGGCGCGTCAGATGTCAGGTAGGCTACGTCTTTCGATCACTTTGAATGGCACATCCGCTACTTAAGAGCCAATTAAGCTCCGCTAAGCGGGCATTGACGATCTTTCACCTTGAGCAAAAGCCTGAGAGCCTCAGATGGCGCCGGAAGTTGCTTTCCCATGAGGCAAGTACGCTTTGCAGGTGAAACTAAGAAAAGTTGAGGAGCTGAAAAACTTTGGCGCCGCATGGTGGTCGCGATTATGCAACAAGCCTTCCTTGTTGGGACACTCAATGGAAGATGCCAACTTGAAACGCCCGTAGACGATGAACCAAAGCACCTCCTGTCGATTGAATAATTCAATAGCCGGCGGTCAGCCACTGTTCCACCTAAGCGTGCTATGAGCTGCCAGCTTCTATCGATCCTTGGAGAGGTCTTATTGGGGCTGTACGTCGCCAAGGAGAACCTACTTGCTTAGGCTGTCCTTTGGCAAAAAAGTCCTGAAGGAAAGGAGAGCAGCGGAAAAAGTTTGTTAAGGGACCTTAGTGGGAGGTGGGGTCAGCTTGAGAGTTCAAAAGTGAAAATAAACCAGCAGCAGCGATAATCTCGTTAAAGCGGCAGAGAATGGTCATCAAAGGCAATCAGTCACAATAACAATGGAGTCGGTGTTACAATAAATAGAGCCGAACAGTCTACTCTACCTGATAAGTGCAATTCTTGACTAATCAAGCGGATGAGAACGGCTGACAACGGGCAGACTGAAGTACTGTGAAGTGTCTCTGCGTCACCTTGATGACGGAGAACCAAATATGGGCACTTTGAACAATTGGACAGCGTCTTATGGACGGCCGCTCAGCGTCCTGACCACTTAATGACGTCCAGTGGGGATTACTGGGCGGAACAACGGCCGCCTCGACCCTGTACAAGCGTCCTCGGACGATGGCTGCCGACTATGCGACAGGACATATGAAGGACAAGGTTGACCAATGAGGGTTAAAAAGAAACACCGACGATGCCCTCGGTTGAATAGTGGGCTACGCGACGGACGCGCTGAGCGAACGGGGTCGGCACTGTCTCTCACCTGCCTCGGTTGACTGTAAATCCGGCCACGCGACCCACTCTATTGTGCTCTTCAATAAAGGAAGTTGCAGTTCATTCATGGACTTCGATGAACATCTTTCACTTTTGTCCTCCCCTTACAAGTGCTCTCCAACAGCGAGCAACACAATGGTGCCGTCCGTCCGGCTCTTTTGCCGCTGGTCGTTTCCCGCGCTAACTTCCCCCCTCTTGGCCGGTTGGAAAACCTATTTACAAATATTTAGATCGACCGCGCTCGAGTGGGATTAAAATAACTTTTGACACTTCGAAATCAAGATAACAACGGCGCTGCTCACTTCAACGTTTTGCCACCCGATACGTCGCCGTCAGGGAGCCTTAGCGTGTGCGGCGGCTGAACGAAGTGCAATAATTTGCATAACTTGCGTTTATACTTTTTGTTGGCTGTTGAGGGACCCTCTTAGGACCATAAGTTTGATCAAAGACTGCTGTCAGTATTTTCGCATAGTTTAGAGGGCTGCCCACGTCGCTTGAAGCTGCAAGCGACATTATTCTTTTTTGACAAGTGAAATCGCTTTTCAAAGTGTTCACCGCTCTTCAAGTCCTTGAAGCAAAACAAAATGGCGGCGACAAGATTTTTACGAGAAATCTCGGCTCCCTTCATTCTTACGACGAATGGTCTTGTCACGGTTTGCGTATGAATGCTTAGGGGAAGTTTTGTTACGTTTCACCTAGTCGCTATGCTTTCCCTCTGCATTGTCAAGTGTCCCACTGTTGCCCTGAGGCGTGCCGTTGCGTTCCGCAATTCCTTGACAAAGTTGTCTCGTTCTGCTTCTGCTGTTTTCGTGGGTGCGTGATCACCCGAACTACCAAATTCGTCTCTGTTGTCAGGTCAGCGTGCGTCCGCCCCCGCTGAAAAGCATTGCAATTCCGCTGCAACCATAGACTGCCGACTGTTACAAAACTTTTCTGTTGCCATGGACTGGCGAGATTACGCGCTCTTCTGCTGTTTTAGCAGAGATTCGTATTTCTCTGGAATTAAACTTTCTGTTGCATAAAGGTTTCAAAATTTCTAAAGTTCAAAAAGTTATTTCGGTAAAGAAAGCATCGTTGGTCATTTATGGGCCAAATCTCGTAGTACAGCGGCGGCCACGTCGAAGGAGCAGACGTCGATTGCTTTGAGCAACGGTAAGTCGTTGGCCTGCTTTGACTCAACTTTAACTCCCGATATTCAGCTGTTCAACACTTTCTCACCAGTTTTTCTCAGTTCGCCCCTAATTTTCTGCGCGCGAGTGCGAAGGCGCTCGCTTACGTCGTCTTCGGTGGGGGAGTGACTTATTGTCGTTCAAAATTTCAAACCGCCAGCGACGCTACGAACTCGAGCAACGATGTTTAAACGCGCTGTCAACTTTACGATGAACAAAAAATTTGCATAACGCGTCCTCGAAGCCGCCGACGGCGTCGCCAAAGCGTTCATTGCGTCGGCTGGATCGAGTATTTCTCGTGGGCGCTGACAAGCAATGCGTGGCAAGTGGACGCCGGCGTCGTCGCGCGGCGTCAGCAAAAAAATGCGGTGGTTAAGACGCAGAACCACGAAACGAGTCTGCCTGACGAAGTGTCAAAACGCAGCAACGCGAAGCGACTGTGAAAAGTCTGACGCGCGTCTTGCGACAATGGGAAATTAAAGCATGCTCCGTTTGGTGCCTGACCAATTTGGCAGATTGCCAGAATAATTTGGGCCCTCCGTCTGCCCTAGTCAGTACGCATACTGTGAAACGGCGTTGCTCCGTCGGTACCCGCTTCTTCTTTGGCAGCTCAGTGATAGCGCAAACAGAGCTCTCTTTTGCTTAGCAATAATCCAAATGCACGCTTTTCTAAGTTGCCTTCGGTGACAATGTTGAATGGATAAAAATCTAATTCTTCCCGCCTTTTTCATCTAAGGGAAAGTCAATTATTTAGATTAATCAAACGTTTAACATGCCTATCCCGCGTAAGTGTGTTAATAAGAATGAATAATGCGAACAGCTATAAAAGTAGCTGATTGACCCATCTGACGCGAAGGGATTTGAATGATCACATTATGATGCTCAGGTTAGCAACGAACAAGCTAAAATCAGGGTCGAGTAGTTATTTTGTGATAAACAGACTTAAAGTAAAAGATCCGTTGAAACGGTGTCTATTTTTGTAAGACAGCAAAGGGTTAAAGTGTAACATGCTGAAATTTAACTATCTGCCCGGAAGGAGTCTCCGTGTTGCGTACGACCAAGAGGCGCAAAAGTTAATGAATATTTCACATGTAAACAAAGCGTATGACAGTCAATTTGAGCACCGGCTCTAATGACCGCCTTGTATGGCTAGAAAGCGTGAAACGTGTCTTCCTACGCTTAATCGCGAGAACGTTGGGAGCAAGTCCTACATGGCCAAAACCCAAAGATACAATCCTTTGGGCAATGCAGGCTCTGCGCGCTGGCTTACGCTGTTTGGCCTACTTTGCTATGACAGGCTTTTATGGATGAATTCCGTCTCTTTCGCGTCTTCAAATCGCGAGGTGAAAAACATCCGCCCGCTTGCGTGTGGCAGTAATTTATAAGCATAACTTGCTTTTTGTGCAGGCAAGCAAAAGACGTCATCAAAAGCTCAAAGTGCGTGCCAGCATTTATGCAAATCAAGCTGTAAGATAAGATTAGCGACCTAAAAGAGAATATCCTCCGTAGGACACTTCTTAGCTGACGTCGCGTGTTATTTTTTTCCATGACTGAAATTTCTGGTGACGCAACGAAGGGTGAATTTTTTTTGACGATGGTCCATTTGACGACAACCTGCTTTGGCAGTCCATCAGCTACCTGCCAAGCTGTCAATCGGCTGCCCATGCTCACATGATCGTTTAATCGATTTGTTAAATGCCCCTCTTGAGGGTAGACAAGTTTGCTGACAATGATCTCATTGATAATCGAATCATGATTACAGTATGCCATTGCCATTGCATGGGAGTCTCGCTGAGAAGCACGACATGCCAACTGCTTTTAGTTTGTCAGTTGAGGCAAACGTGCACAATTGAAGTTCAGAATGGGCGTGCTTGTCATGGTGAGCAAGAGCAACACAGGTGCATAGGACCCTTTGAGCATAATTGCTCCGTTTCCCGTCACGACCTACAGTTGTGTCTCTGCAGAAAGCCTGACAAGATATCGCAGTAAAGTCGTCGCTGGTAAAGCTCAGGTCTCCTATGTTGCTAAGACAGTTGCCATTTCATTTTGAAATATCAATGCGGAAAGCAATGAAGGCGATAGTAGGAATCTAAGTGGCAGAATCACCAGCTGACAGTCAGCTCTGAGATCCTGCCGAAAGGGTCAACTGGTTGATGAGTTAATAAGCAGTTACAACTCTGAATAAGGCCGATAATAATTTTCAACGCAGTAGTACTTTCCTTCAGGCGGTAGAGCGTTCACAAATTCCTTTGCTGATTAACAGCTTGTCAGCTTTGCAGAAAGTTGCCCGTATGACGCAACTGTAATGCTTAAGCATAGAACTTTTGCTATGCCGGGACGTCGTTAGTGAGCGTTCTTTGTTATGCTTTTGTTTTTCCTTTCAGTCAAGCGCGTAGGACAAATGCTGTTCTCTAATAAAGGCAGCAACGACGTGCCAATAGAGAATTAATTGCCAAATTTAGACAGCAAACAGTCAAGTGGTTTTTCCTTTGGTAGTCCAAAGCTGTCCTTGCGCTTAGATTGATTTAAATAGAATAACATAGCGCTTATGCATTATTTAATAAAAACTTCATCAATATACCAGTTCTAAGGCAAACAGCGATTATCCATGTGTGGTAAAAAAGTGTTGATTCAATTTGTTTCGCTTTTATTTATGAAAACAGGATGGACTAAGTGATATTAGCTTGACGTGGGCATAAATAGAGCTTGTAGGAGTGGCGTACTGTCCTCAAGAATCTGGCTATGCATTGGAGGCTTTTCTCACGCTCCGCGTCATGAAACGGGTTTCGTACAATAAGCATCGACCCACTTGTGCTCCCCTGCACAACAACAACGGCAGCCGGTGCGCTGAACTCGCCACCAAATGCAAAGCCGTCCATGATACTACTATCGGGTAACCCTTTTGCCTGACAACAGTAAGACGAGTTCATCGAAGTCGCGACTTTCAATGAGACCAACAGGCCCCTCTATGCGGAAGCCATTGTACTCAAACACAATGGGTCGCAGTTGTCACAAAACGCATCAAGGTAAACAGGCTGGTTCTTGTGAACAATTGTGTCACGAGGACCACTACGGTGAAAGCTGGTTGACTCCGCATGCTCTGAAGCAAATTTGAAACTTTGTTTTATTGCTTTTCGCCTCTGTGAACTGCTATCAACCGTATGTCATTGTTCCAAGCCTGGGAACAAGTCGTCCGAGACTTGCCATCAAAGGCTCACCATTTTTGACTGCTGAGAAAATTGTAAAAAATAGAGATAACGGCTCTTACAAAGAGTCCATAAGTTGCTACCTCTCAACGGCTTACCTTGGCCTTTTCCATTCACCAATGTACAACTAATCTGCGTAAACTGTTAAACTCTTCAAAGGATAAGTAGTGCTGAAAGCATCCTAAGAAGATTGATGAACAAAACGGCATGAATAATGTTTGCTTGATACGGTGTCAGTTTAATAATAGCTTTATTCTTTGAATGACATGGTTTTTTATGCCTACTGAATCGCCACTCAGCTACGATTAAACTGTCATTGAAAAAATGAAACAGAATGGTTATTCACCTTCGCTTAATAAAGTACACAGTAACTATCACGCTTTTGAATAAAAGTAGGGAATCACAGATTGACAGAAATTTCAGTGTTGTGCCTATGGCGTGATATGGTTTGTCTTGCCTCTGTGATGCCCTTTTATGTTAAGAATCCTCCCATTTTTGCGTTTTTTGAACAGCCAAAGAATGCCAATGAGTCTTTAAGTTATCAAAATCATGACTACGCGTACTCTGCAAATCACAAATGGCTGAGACTGGCAATGAAAAGTCAGTTGCGTTTTATTGCTGCACTATGCGCAGCTGCATGGGCTAAAAGTAGCCGACCTTATCAAGCAAAGAAAGCTTACTTCCGTCTCCCACCCGGTGATAGCCCTTTGTTCACCATTTTTCAAGGTGAACAATCTTATTCGATGGAGCATATCTTCGACATCGTGACGCCACACTCTTCGTCAAACCGCTCTGGCTCAAAATGAGAGGCCCATCGTTTGAAGACAAAACGTCTACGAACAGGTGTCCCCTCGAAACGGCCATAAAAGTGCAAAATAGTGTTGCCTGTTCGCGTTTCAAAAAAAATTGAATTGAGCAACAATTAGAACAAGTTGACCAGTTTTTGTAGAACTATGCCGCATAGCCTTCGAAAATGTTTCATCAGCCGGCTACAACGCTGGTTACTACGAGTATCTTAAGCAATAGAGTGCGGACAGCCCCTTACAACCTGCGCCATTAATAATTCAAAATAATAACATCTTACTATGTGCGTAACTTAGACTCACAGTGCTTAAGTAGGCATTAGAGTTATCGGTCGAATAATATTAACATATTAAAAATAAGCAGGAATAAAAACGACTGATTTGCTGAATGTCAAAGTAAGCTGCTGGAGCCAATTCATGACAGCTAATAAATTTTCATTCCCGCTAAGCGCTGGGACATTTATGCTTGGAAAGTGGAACAGCCGATGGTATTAATAAAATGGAATAGTTTTGCGCTTAGGTTAACCAGCCGTATGTTAAGTTCATTTATTTCGATTGTGTGTACGACGTACTCATTTAGTTCTGTTTTCAATGAACTTAAACGCATGTTATTTGTAAGCTGGGAATTAGTGAATACTCACGAACAAGCCGGAAAACAATTCTTCATGGGCAGTAGATTAATATAAACTATTTTCTGGTTGACTAAATGGCCATCCTTGTTTCTGTAATGGACAGAGACTCCTTCATAGGAAAACTCGTTTGTGAAGCAAACGCTGGATTTTTTTCTGACATACTCAGCATACACTAAAAATGCACTTATGCTGTTTAAGCTGCTGGGCATCGTAGCATAGCATAGGTTCACCTTAGAGCGGAGCATTTAAAGCAAAATGTTGAACATGAGATAATTCACTGAACGCTATACTGAAAGTGAAAGCGGAACGCGTATGAGAACATGGCCAGTGGAGTACTCGTGGCTTACCATCGTGATCGCGTAGCTGACTGGAAGCTATGCCTTGTTGACCGGAGAAAGTATTATCATGCATATTGCTTGCGTGACGGAAAATCTTAAAATTTTGTATTTTCCCTACTGTACGTTTATCATAAAGTCTGACCATCACCAGTGGTCATCGGCAGTGCGCTTTCAAAAGCATCTATTATTTTACACGTATTTATACTTTAGTCTTACAGCGCTTTCGCTGTGTCGCCTAAAAGTAAAAATGACAGAACATAGTTGCAGTAGAGAGAAAATAATTGCTTATGATATAATGTTAACATAAAAAATCATTAAGCAGATAAATTTCCTCAGAGAGTTTGTATGTATGAATACAGTTAACAATTTTATCCTTGTCGTGGGTATACGAAATCCAAGCCATTGTTTCAGCTTACATTTGTGAAGCTTTGCATCATGAAATGGGTGAAGGAAAGGAATGAAGCTGAAATATCCACTGCATACAGGTAAGGAAAAAGAAACACGTTGAAGCTAAAGAAGCTTTGAGTTATCGGTAATGGAAAAGCATAGTTTCTTGCTAACGCATTTACTGCCTGAATTAACAATATGTATCATACTTTCACGCTACGCCTCCATTCAACAAGTTTGAATGCTAAACATTTTTTAAGCTGTGGTACTCGCTCAAAGGATCCCAGAAGCAGTAGCTTATTATATGAACACGATGAGGCATTTCCAGACAATCAATGAAAGCCTCTTGCTAAGCACGAAGGATGTGATATGTAGACACACAACGGGACAGAATGACTTTATTGAATAATGGATGTTTTGTAAGGATCTTTGGAAACCTTTTTACTTTTTTGATGGCCGCGGGCCGTTGTACATTTTTGTCCATAGCTTTCAGGACCAGTCATCTTTCGTGAATGACGTTATTATCAGATATTTAAACTCGCGCTTAAGTGCTCAAACGACCACAGCGGGTGTTGTTAATTCATGAAAACGTGTTGCGTCTGATGCTCTAAAAGTTTTGCTTTAAATGCACAAAAGTATTTAAATGAATACTTTATGCTTAAAAAAGTACTTCAGCCTTTTGTCATTGAGGGAAAATGCTTATGCAAATTTTTTCATCAAATTAAAGCGTTAAGCGCAAGTGGGTTGGAATTCGTTTTGTGTTTGAGAGGAAGTGCATCTGAGCTTCTACTATAACGCTTTTCCAGGCGGATGTGATTTGCATGAAGCGGTTGATAAGAACTGATAAGGGAAGGGAAAAGTTCAACCATAGCTGGAAAAGGCTCTGCGACGATAATTCAGAGAAGCTCTGGGAACAAAAATGTCCAAATTGCTGAGCCAATTCATTGTCATTGAACTAAAAGCGGGTAAAACATTGCTGCATTCAACAGGCTGACCACTTCACTGCCGCTTTCCGCTACAGCAATAACTGCTGGCAATAGTCACATCCTGAATGCTATTGTTACGCACTGTAAATTCCTAAGAGAATAACTGCAACTTAGTTTCCATACAGAAACAGCTGAATAGCGGATTCTGTGTCCTTCTTGACGACTGATCACCTTTGGTAAAGTATAAAGTTTAATATTCACAGTCTTCAGGCTGAAAGAAGTCCTGAAAGCTGTGCATTTTAAAACTTTACTTTATTAACGATCACTAGCCATCAAGAGGGAAAGATTATTAGAAATTATTTCATAAAATAACTGTTGCAAAAAACTCAACGGTTTTTGAACTAATTTGCATAACGTCATTCTCAGAAGACGAATAGACAGCGCGCAACTTGTCGGCTAACTTTGGAAGTGGAAGCGGACGCTATGTTAAAAAGTTTGGCTATATACTTGCCAGATCTTCGTTCACGCATTTTTTGCTGTTGCTACGTAAGGACATTGTGAAAATCTGACTCAAACAGATATCTTTAACTGTAAGGGGCATAGGCCCTATTGAAACGAATTTCAATGCAAAGTCTGCATCTGGATCTGGCATGCCTGCAAACAATGAACCTTAGCGCCAAACTGAAATCATTGCGACAACTGTCAATGAACGTAAAATAAACAGTTCCCCATACTTGTGCTTATTGTCTGTAAGAGGTTGAAGCTGAAAATGTTTGCACTCACCATTTTGGTCACGGCAGTGAAACGTTCAGAATTCTGATTCTTCCAAAGCCATCATACGCTTTGCTCAAAGCTTTACGCCAAACCAATGACACCGCGCCGCACAGGGCGGCAACGCTTTACCCAAAGCAAAATGGCAGAAGAAACTTGAGCCGACACCAGGCACATATACAATGCCCACCTTTTATTGCCGGTGTCTAGCTGCGAGCCTAATTACTGTAATCACCCTAATTTTGCATAATTTATCAAAAATTTGCCATTGCGCTACCTGAAATTGCTCACAATTTTAGGTATTCAGCTACAGTGAATTGAGTGGAATTACTTCCAGCTCATACAACGTAATGCGTTCTAATGAAGGCATATGGATGTTCTGGAACACGGATCTCCTCGCTTGCGTTCCCGTCTGACGCCAACGAGAATAATCGTTGTCGATTTTTGGACTTATTTGGCATCAGTGCCGTATTCATCAGGCGGCCTATTACGATAGAGACAAAAACTTTACCGGTGCCAAAAGGTGCACCTTATTCGTCATTGAAAGTAAAAACCATTGCCTGTGTCTTCATAAGGGCAATGGTGAAGTAAGGAAATGGCCTACGTGCTACGAGCACGCTATAAGTCATGTAGCGTCATAATCGTTTCGGTAGCTTAAAGCTCTGAATGCTTTAGTTATTACAGCATTCATATTTCGTTAAGCATCCCTTTCTATAATTCACAATCATAATTTCAAGCACAGCCAGGAATGCCACGGAAGAACTTCTTCTAACTTTCGTCGAACAATCGATTGGTACTGAAACTCACTTTTGGAGAACCTTTGATAAGATGCTTAAATGTAGTTTATTAATTTCAAAATTAGTCGCACAGTTGTAATATCAATAATGAGTAAGTTCTTTAGAGCTAACATGCCAGCTGCCAGCCTCTTCTATCTGCAGTTTCAGCATGTAGTGCAAAAGAAGCGAGCGCGAACGTGATAAGCTAATATTTAAATTTCATACTGTTGTGGTTATCCTTGTCCCAGTTGCGTTCAGTTCCTTCCCGAAGCGAAATCGATTATTAGGCAAAATATTTAATGAGCAACCACGCGATTATTTAATCAATAAAAACCGTTGACGCTTTTGAACATACGAACAAAAGTCAGCTCATGAATTATTTGTTATTTAAGGTACGCTGCTCAAGCGACTTTGTACTGTAGTACGCAACTGGCACTGCTTGCGTTAGCGACATTGACGCCTCGTATGAACCACGATAAGCACTTTTCTACTGCTGCGAGTTACGTCTCATTTCTAACCTTAAAAGATGCGCAAAGACTAAATCAGCTTGGAGCTATGCAAAATGTTAGTAAGCCTAAACTTATAACTTTTGCAAGAGTGCACTGCATTGATCAGCGAATAACTTTTCAATAAATAGTTACTTGTCAGGTTACTTATCGATGAGAAAACACTACGGAACAGGAAAACATTTCTGTTAAAAAGCCTTACGTAATAGAGGATGTTGGAACGGATTTTAAAATAGCCAAATGAAACCCTGTGTTGGTAAGTGGAAAGAGGATTATTAGGTCTGGGCATAACTTCGTAATGCTAAGCTTGTGCTCAAGTAAAGCGATTCGCTGGTCGCTGCGTTGACCTGACTCTTAGAAACATCGTTATACGCCTGCGAACGGTTTTAGGCAGCCTCGTTCATTCAGTCGCTGATCTTCTGCCATGTTACAATGCGCCCTAGCAAGTGCATGCACGTTCGCCAATGAAGGCAACAGCAAAAGCAGCAGGAGTTGTGTGCGAAACTTATCGTGAGGCAGCGGTGTCTGCAACCTGCGTAAGACATTGTAACGCCATTTTCATAGTGGTAATTTCTACGCTAATGATCAACCAAGCTCAGGGCGCCCGAGGAAACTGATCGTGGAAATCTACAGGCCCAATTGGGCAACTCAGCTGTGACGACGCTGGAACTCGCGAAAGCACTTGGTGTGCATAAATCGACTTTAAATCGCGATGGGAAGACTCAAAAGTGAGAGAAATTTGTCTTCTCGGTTGTTTGCATTTGAAGTATTGAGTACAAATAATTTCAATAGAAAAGCATGTAACATGTGACAGTATACTGTAGCGTGTGCAGGTTCATGCAGTAGATCGAATACGCGACATTTTCCCTCCTCGTGCGGAGCAATTCAACTTGACCTAACCGACTTGACCT
>KN538402.1:375612-500514 GCA_000797535.1 Trichuris suis | reverse complement strand
ATTCTCGATGGAAATAACAGAAAACAAAAGTAATGGTCTTCAACCGGCTGCTTCCTTTCGTTCCATTCTGGCGTCACGATACGTCGACCAATCGGGCCCTACGACCCATTTAGAACCGCGGCACATTCAGAATTTCGATCTTGAGGGGTGTGAGGCCCTTTGACGTTTTGACCTATTCAACATTGCGCTCCATTCGACGTTTTGATAAATTCGCAATTTCGACCATTCGGTTTGTCAACCCGTCCAACCTGTCGACTCATATCGCATTCAGAACAGTTCGGGAGTTGGGCCCATTCGAAATTCTGAAACGCTCACGAACCCAAAGCATTGAACGTCGGTTGCAGGAGAACAACGGAGAATTGAGGTCCAGATGAAAGCGAGGTAACTCTAAGTCATTGCACATAGCAAAAAAAAACGCATGGACGGCGGTCAGATAGCGATGGACAAGCGGTAACTACCAAACCCCCTTACGCGAACGTGAATAGTTCGTCAACTTGATTGTATGGCAACGTGATCTGCGTCAAACTGAACCGCCGCCACATCTGTAGTGTCTGCTAAGCAAGCGCTGGTTTGCTTTTCTGATTGACTATGATGATATTATACGACTGTGACGTATAAATACCTACCCATTTTCGCTAAAGGATGGTATTATTTCATTTTATTTCATCAGCGCCAAATAAATAGGCATCAACCAAGCGCACAAAATATATAAATAGTGTGCAGGTAATGGATATATGAGAGCATGGATTACTGTAGTTTCGCGTTAGGTTTTTTATTCTTGACGTTTTCAATAATGTGATTCGCACTGAAGATGTCGGACAAAGAGGTAAATTCGCTGAGACTCTCTTTTTTATTCCATTAGCTCATTTAAGCCGCGCATCTTCGACTGTAACGACATTAGGCGCTTTCTCGCGTTTAACTTTGAAAATTAGTATGGTTCTTTTAGCCTTCAACTCTTTTAAGGCTTTTGCTAGAAGTCGAGCTCAGTTTCTTGAAGATGTTGTATTGTTTTGGAAAAATAGGATGTCTTGTAATTGAACTTGAGTTCACGGCTTTTGTCCGTTTTGTGTAGGCCTGTAGTTAAACTTCAAAATGTCCTACCAGCAAACGGATAAGTAGGTTGTCAGAGAAGAATAGAGAACAATGTATACCGTTGCGATATACCATGTTCTGTATTTTTCTCTGGCAGCCTGCTCATCCATTTGCTGGTAGGACATTTTGAAGTTTAATTACAGGCCTACGCAAAACGGACAAAAGCCGTGAACTCAAGTTCAATTATGTTCGGTTATTTCTTCAATTGTGAAGGCAATCATTCCGTATTACGTCTTCCCTTGAGTATCATCTTGCCGGGTGGAAAGAGTATTTATTGCGCAGCATCAGACATCCACGGGAGCACATTTTAGTTCATGGGCATTTGGTTGCCATTCCGTTCGAGAATTCCTGCACACAGTGGCTGCAAGTTAACTGCAAATGGCCATTAGTTATGTGACGGTCGTACTGTTGCACTACGCTGCACAGTTGCCTTCTGTCAGCTGTTTAGTCTTATCCTCTGGCTTAGCATGGGGAAGTGTACCGCCTATGTATAATTTGTAAAGCTAGCTGCTGAAGCTTCATGCTTTGTTGTGGCGCAATGGCCCCTTTCTATTAAATCGCTTATTAAACGACAGAGCTTTCGGGACTCATCACATCCGGACTGCTACTTGGTGACAGAATATGAAACTTTATGCCTCCCTAAGCAAAGGCTATATTTTCAAGGTGGCAAACAGTTCTAAGCGACATAATCTGGGAAGTTTGCATGAAAATTGTGTTTGCTGTTTGGTTTTTAGCAGCTTCCTCCCGTTTGCATATTTCGGCGAACCCGCAAAGATTGAATCTTGTGTGTAATCCGAATTCGTTTGCAGAAGTCGAAAACACCAGCGGACCACGTTAACGTCTTTGCCCGCCGAAACGGCTTCGCCTGTTTATTCGATGTTAAATTCGACCATGTATTTGAATTTAATGCTTTTTGCGTAATGTGACGTTACGTTCTCTTGTTTCTAGGAGCTTATGCGATTTAGCGCCTCACTAAAAGTGGGCAGTCGTGTTTTCACAGGGTGTGCCAAAACGAAGAAGGCGGCAAAGCATATGGCCGCCATATCATTTCTGCGATTTTTGTGCTCGAGCGGGATACAGGCACATTGGGGTCTTCCAGAGGACAATGGCGAATGCGAGGCCCACTTGTAAGTCAACGGCTTGATGAGACTGCCGATGAGCACCTTCTAAAAGCGTATGTTCATTTGCGACGAAATTCCCTTCACCATTTTTTCTAACAATTCGAAATTTTTTACCGCCAAAATTTTGGGTTGGTGCAGGTATGCGGGTGACTCTATATTAACCATTGTATACTCCTTTGCTTATCAAAGGGATTCATTAATTTTTTTATTTCTCCGTCTTGATTTTCATAGTCTTCAAGTCGACTAAGGGTGCGCTAACAGTTTGCGTTTTAAGGAATCGTATGTTGGAAGCTCTGGATCCCCATTGCCACGACAAAGATGGTAATGCTTCTCGTTGTTAGCTTTTCTGGTTGGCATGCGTGTTGAATTCTGCAGGTGCTGGTAGTAGGTCAAGTGGGGGAAGTCGGAGAGATGAAACTCCACGGATGGGCCATTTTATGGAACTAAAACGCACTTGTCATATGAGACGCGTGACATGTGAAATCGTGTGCTCCGAAGAAAGTAATGGTAAGTTTCGCGCCACCGTCAAGTTGGGAACCGGTCAGGAGTTCGAAGCGACTGGCGATTCCGGGAGGAAAGCAAAGGCGGCCGTTGCTTTTGATGCTCTACAATATATGAAAGGGCGGGCGGTAACTAACGAGACTTCGCTGCTTTAATGCATTCTTTTTCTCTACACGCAAGGGAAGACGTTTACATGAGCACAAGAAAATTGTGAGACTTTCGGGAAGTAAATGCTACTTGAACATCATTAGTTCACTGTGAGTTTGTTTAAAAAACTGCTCATTGTTGATCTCCGTGAGTTCTCCAACAGTTCCAGTAAGCCAGCTAAGCCTAAACGGAAACTTAAGACAACGAACAGGTTAAAGTTATCAAGACACTGTTGCTCAGTTTGCAGAGGCGTAGTCTAGATGCTACAGTAAGCCCGCCAGCTTTCAGTGGTCAGTTACGCCGTACCAGCACGGGCCGGCTTTGATCATCACAATCATCTGAGATAGCGCGATGAATGCTGCCGAGGTCTCATACAGGGTAAAAAAGTGAAAAGGTCTGGCTGACGATATTTTAAAAGATTACCAGGACCGAAGGGGCACCAGTTAATAGTTGCGTTTATTATTGAATACAGCTGTCTAACATTCTAACCGGAAGAAATCATGCAACAGTTACTATACTTGTCAGTATATGTGAAGTGGTGCAAGTCATACGAAATTTGTGCGGGAACACGAAGGTTCATTTCTTTGCTCGCTTGATTGGAATTTTATGCTCAGCCGATTGCAATCTACCAACCTTCGGAGCTTCAATGGTAAGCAAACCATCGGACGACAAGTTCGACTTGAAACTCTCAGGATTGATGCCTTTAGGTAGCCAGTAAGCGCGAGTGAATTCACGCTTGACGTAACCATGGTCATCCTTGGTTTCCTCATGCTTCCCATGAATCATCAGTCGATCGTCCCTTGTTGTTATTTCCAAGTCCTCCGGCTTGAAGTGTGTGACATCCAACTTAACTTGAAACTTCTTCTCATCGTTGATCACGGACGAAACTCCAGTGCTACCGGTAGGTGTAGCTCTCGGTTCGGCGGAGCTCAGTGGCGAGAACAATGTACGATCAATGTCTTCGATCTGACGAGCAATGGGCCATATGTCGTCGGACCAACGACGCTTCGGTGACCGTTCGCGCACACGATCGTCCCACCACGAGAAGGGGTGCCAAACATGCAACGCCATAGCTCCAATATGCAATGATTCAAATGCAGTTCACTGCAACGCAAACAGTAGTAGAAATGCGAAGCGCAGTTATGCAACCACTTCTGCAATATGCAAATAAACGCTTGTGCTAGCCGAACTTTTCTAGATGCAGAAAACAAGTATACCAACTTGCAAGCAGTAGGATAATATGATCAGCAGGTTGGTGGCGCTAGTTGTTTACTGCTTTCAGAGTTTGACGACATAACATTGATTAAATGCACGATCTCTTGTTTTTTACAGTGCTTTGCGCTTAGCCAGTATGTCGAGCAGCTGTTGTTCGAGCGAAGCGGGCAACAGCTATGGTAAATTAAAATGAGATCACTTCCAGTGAGCTCCATTACAGTACGCAGTCCATGCGTCAATCAGAACTTGATACGCAGCAGCAAACTCAGTAACGGCGATTGCCAGAACCCGGTTTATTTTCGAAACAACAATGCTTCTTTCTGTCACTATTTGCATACTGCGCAGTGCGCTTTTTCGTACGCATTTGAAACGTAACGATTCTTCGTAAATGGCAATTCCTAAAAGGGGCAGACCGTCTCTACCCTATTCAGGGATTACGGACAAACTCGTTTTTTTACGCTAAACTTTTCACATCCGCCGAGATTCGCATTTCTCCGATGAAAGATCTCAACAGAGACACACGCTGCAGTTTGAAACGGATCGTCGTCCTTGCAGATAGTAAACGTTAATAATTCAAAGCCAGAGTTACTACTGATTTTTAATTAAATCTGAAATATGTGCTCATAAATATTTTTTTCAAAATTGTCAATGGCTATTTATGCGCGTGCCTGTTCGCTTAATTTGAAACTTGAAATGAGTATACGATACGCATTGTTTAGCGAACCTGCGTTAGAGTGTACTGTAGCTATGCGCCGGTGTTTGCTGCTTGCAAACATGCTCCTCGGCGGGAGAAAAGAAGTTTGAAATAACGCAAAGTACACTAATCGTTTGTGACTTCAAATAGGGTCTTGTTTTGCTGGTGCATTTGTAAGCAAGAAAGAAGCGCTTGCTCGTTGTTATAAAGTGCAAAATCGGGGCCATTCGATTTATGCTGCTAACAACGCATTGATTGCATCAATTTCGGCTGACATGTACGAAGAGGAAAACTTTGCCCTACTGTCCACTGTGCTCGTCGACGGCTCACCAGATTTTGGCGTATCCGTAGTTGCTTTTGACGAGTTTGAGGAACTACTATGGGCCGGCAATCAAAATGTAAGATCATTATTAGTTTAGCTGGTATCCGTTTGGTTTTCTTGGCTTTGAGCTGTTTTGATTTCATAATTTATTCCAAAATAGCGTCTAATGCTAGAGGGCTTTTAGACGGTTTCTATTAATAAGTTTCAATTATTTTCTCCATTGACTTAATGTTGTTCGTAATGTTGTATGCAATTTCTTTATTTCTCTCTGTCACTGTTAGCTGTTCCCGGAAAATTCAAAGAGTATCAGTTGTTTGGATAGTCTCCGATAGATTTACAAAAATATTAATAATTCCGTGCCAGTTAGACGGTCCGATTTCAGGGTCATCTGACATCCTATCATGGATGGCTGCTAAGCAAGTATACCTCATTTCAAGCGCTCGTTGACCAAGAGTTGCGAAGTTTGTTGTTCAAAAGCGATGGGGTTTTGGTTCTTGGTCGGTCGGCGTTAAAGCTGACGACCAGACAAGGTTTGCCCATGTTTAGTTACAAGTAAAGCTTCCTTGGTGAGTCGCAATCGCCTCAGGTGATGTTTTCAGTTTTTCCGACACCTTCGACTTTCAATGTTTCGTTGTGAACCCCTTTTTTCCCGAAGTGATCAACATAGGTGGTTTGCAACCGACCATTTCAGTATTCAGTTTGGAACTTTGCGAAGAAGTTTTCCAGGTACGTATATCCTCTTCCTGTCTCTTTCAAGGCAGTTGTTCTGCCTGAAATGCTAATGTTAAGTTTAACTGGTCAGCTTAAGGCTTCTTAGTATGGATCAGCTAATGACTTTTCGTGCAAGTGCAGTTTTGTTTCTCTACAAGTTTATTTTTCAAAATATGTTAAATATTACCTATGCTAAATCATATAATATTTTTTCTATCTTTTACTCTTTTAAATAAAGTTTCTACAACGTTGTCGTAGTTTATTCAAAAGCTTGGTGATGTTTAGATGTATTTGCAAGTTTACGACTCTGCAACACATTAATGTTTCAGTTTGTTTTGGAAGAGCAAGACTGCGTTGTTATGAGAAATACAGACGCGCTTCTGGTCACAGGACATTCCAATGGAAAAGTACGTACATGAATGAAAGCTTAACTTTGTCAAAGTTGCATGAATGCTCCTGTTTTCTAACCGACCCTTTTTCAGGTCTGCTTACGAGATCCTATGAACATGCGCTTGCTAAGCGAGCTACAACCTCATTCGGGCTCACTGTCCGACGTCGCTTATTTCGACAACAAGTTGGTGACCTGCGGTTTTTCATTAATGTAATTGTATGCGCATCTTTTTTTCGTCTTAATTATTCTCATTTAGGAATGACCTTCTTTCGTGCGATCCATTCATTTTTTTGTACGACGCTCGGACAATGAACGCAATTGCATCCATTCCTGTACAGATTGATCCATACTATATTCGTTTTATTGCTACTCAGCCAAATAAGCTTGTCGTGGTCTCGCAGGTGAACATTGAAGTCACATTTTTTTCGTGCAGACAAAATTGTCTTGTTATAGGTTCGAGAATTTCAAATAATAGACTTCAGCGGGGTGGACAAAGGCTTGGTCACTTGCCTTGGCACCGACGAAGCCATTCGTTGTCTTTCCATTGACGTTAGCCCAACGGGAGAATGCATCGCTTTTGGCGACGAGATTGGTAGGCAAATTTCCCAGCTGTTCCTTTCTACGAATTGCGGCGTTAATCTATTTGTCAGGAACGCTGCACGTATTTTCCAATCGTCCTCATCCCATTTTTGTGGCAAACGCAAGAAGCATTGTTTTACCTGATCCAGTAAGTTTGAGAGATAAAGTATTTCCCTGTAAGGAAACCTCTGTTTTCCAAATCCTATTTGCTTCTTAGCATCCCCGTATTAGTAATGTTATTGACATTAATATTGTTTGATTACAATTGTTTTTATTTATCAATATAGTGATAATGACACTGCTATTACAGGTAGTGTAATGTTTCCAGTGGCCGATAGATCAGGCGCGCATTTCACAGATTCTGTTTTGAGTTTTTTATTCATAAACTGCCTATCATTTTGTACGCATGGTTTCTGTTGTGTGGTAGATGTCATAAAGCCGAAAGTCAAAACACCAAATCGTCGAATCATCGAAAGTCGTATTACCGAGTGGTCAAAATACAGAAAGTCGTAATACTGATAGTGGAAATACCGACCGGTCGAAATGTCGAATGGTCGAAATATCGGGAGCCAAAATACCGAGCTCGAAATGTTCGGCATTTCCACCATTCGGTATTTTGGCTTTTAGTGTTTTGACCATTCGGTAATATGACTTTCGGTCATATGATCCAAACCCCTGTGGTGTAGTATATGTTCTTGAATAACGTCGAAATGAACCCGACAGCGTCGATATCAATGAAATACCGTTTCTTTGTACAGTATACTTGTTTAGATTGAACCGACGCCAACAATACCTTTCGACGATTTGAATACTCCTCTCAGTATCATCCCAATGCCAATTACGGGGTTACCATTATTGTCCACTTGGCCTGAAGAATGTTGCAAGCGGGTTTACAGGTAAAATTTCCTATTGCTTAAGCTGACGAGTTGCCAAGTTCATTTTGTTCCAGCCTTTAAGAGTTCATTAGTTTAGTGTACCCGAGGCGCGAAGTAGTTTTTTAATTTCGATTCTTTTATAGAATATTCGAAATGTCTGATACGGACGAAATAAGTTTTCTTCTTCTCCCGCGTAAAGTCATTGTATGCGTAAGGGTTTGGAGATTCTTAGATGGGCATTCATCACGATCACAATCGTTGACAACGGAGCAAGATAGTCTCCGAAAGCTCCGAAAGGTTTTTATTGTGTAAGTAATAAATAAACGGTTTGTACCTTTCCGTAACCAAAATACACATGAAATTTGAAAACGCCGTTACTAAATCTTTTATTTTCAATTGCTATACTAATATACATTTGTAGAAGTTGGCATGCTGTTTCGTCGCTGCATGATCATGCAACGGCAACTGTAATAGTTGTTTTGCTAGGAGATCTTTTCTTCGTCAATTTGCATAACTTTGACTATTCCATATTTTGTTGTTCCTTTGGTGAGTTCACTTTTGCCTGGCAGAACTTTGTCCGGAAATAGTTTCGTTGTTTGGTCGATGCCCAGACACTTTGCGTAGAAGTATTGTCTTTTTGTTGTATCATCGCTGCTGATAAGCAGCAGAAGTAATTGTTTTCGAAAATTCTTGCTTGAAGCGCAATAGATAATGAAGTTCAACGTTTTGCCAATGATGACGAGCAGATTCGACGCGTAAGTGGCAGTGTAAAACCAATTTGAACGATTTCTTGAGCCGTTGATTGCATCCCAAAGGTACAAGATGCCGGAAGGGGTTTGAAAGAGCAAAAATGACGCAATAGTTATTGCCACCGTAAGGGCGACTCGAATTTCGGGCGATCTTTGATTGTTAGCGCTTGAAACCATTTTCGAGCATTCTCGTCTCCACTCGCTCAGAGAGTAGAGCAACAAAGCATTCAAAACTATCAAAGCCAATAGCGGTATCGTCGTACTGATGTTGGGCACTAACTTTAACGAGATGTGCACAAAGTTGTGAAGCCACGGATGCTCGGCTTGGCTAATTTCCCTCATATTCCACACGGTTCGCGTAATATTGCAGCGGGTCACGTTCACTTCAATGGGAGAATGCCATATGAACGTATAGCTGAAAAGCGGAAGCGAGGACGCGTATATTGCAACAATAAGCGTTATAATCCTCCGTTTCTGTTCCAGAATTTTGACGTGCAGTGGTTTAGTAGTGGCAACAAGTCGTTCGCAAGTGACTGCAATGGCAAGCCTGAAATCAGTCACGCAGATTAAACTTCTGATACAAAGTTTTATCGCCGTAAATCTGAAAAGTAACTTTTTATTGAATGACAGCGTTGACGGAGCATACTCAATTGATTTGAGCCCATTTAAGTCAAAGTCCGCAACACTGACTGTTACCTTGCATTTGTAGGTGTATTAGTTTCTATTTCGAGCTTTGCCGTAAAAGAGAGTATTAATAATGCAGTAGGAGAGAGATGAGATTGAAGAGGAACGCTTTTTTGAAAAACACGTATCTCTACACAGCATTGTACGTGGTTCACATGGAATTCACGTGCGCGTGTGCGCCATGCAGGTTATACAAACGCGATCACACAATCTTTTTCTTAATGCATTATAAAAATGGTTCATAGGTAATGTCAGGTCGATTTATAGTTTATCCTATTTTATGAAATGGATGAGCTCTGTAGCAAAAGCTTACCACGTTGAAGTTGTCGAAAACCAGTTGGCCAAGGCGGTAAGGGTCATTTTGGAATGCGCGTAAAACTTGTTGAAACTTGCCGAAGCTGTAATCACCGGGAAGTTTGACAAATGAAAGATGGTCATTGTTATAAAAAATCCCAAGTCAGCCACAGCCATTGCGGATAAGTAGTAGCTTGTTTTACAACGCATCTTCTTGCAGTTCAGCACGAGAAGGTTAAGCGTATTTCCAATGATTCCAATTGCGAATGCAATTGGTATAACGCATTGGGAAATGAAGGCTTTCACACTGAAGCTGCTAGCTTCCGTTCGATTCTCAAAGCAGTCCACTGTTCCAGTACTCATTTCAACGCGTGCATACTTTCCTATCGCTGAATATGATGGCTTTACAAGTACCTTCCAAGTCGCATAGGTTTCTTTGTGTATTTGCAGCGATCCTTCCATAACATGATACAACTTGTGTATTATGTTGCCGTCGTGAGTTCCTCAAGTTTCTTCCTGCAGCTAAGCGCGGTAGTTGCGGCCAAATTTGCATGCCTCCATAAGCAATTACTCTTTTACTGCAAATGGGCGAAAATCCTGTTTGGAGGAGAAAATCTGTTGACGTACTGTCAAGGTGGTATTGAATGAAGTTTTCCTTTTGAACGGTGAGCGGGTATTTATGTCATAAGTGACTAGCGTAATTTTTGGCGCGTGACAGGCAATAACGTCGATAAAGAGTCAGCTTGTAGCGCTTTTCCCTTCTGAGCAATAAATGGCGTGCATTGTTTTTGTGCGCCAGTTGTTCTTGAAGGAGGAAGTATTGCCTGCGAAATAGTTTTTATTGGGTTCATTTTTACGATAGTGCGCATGTGCACTATCAGCTATTAAAGTGGGTTATTCATAAGCCTTTCGCATCATTCAATTTATTCGTATGGCTAAGTTCTAGTAGTAGTCGCTCGTACGTAAATAAGAATTTAATTCACCAATAACCAACTCTACTTGAACATAAGCGTCGTTACGTCGACCAACTTAGTAAGTATGTACGCATAATTTGAATTAACTTTGACTATTGACTTCTCGTTACGAGACTTAGTAGAATGCATAGAACTTTTTGTCAACTTCCAAACAGCATACAGTATTGCATGGTCGATTGGTGCATATGAAATGGGTCTATTCAAATTAGGTATGCCTGTAAACAAAGGCGGATAATTTGAAATCGCTTAGTTCGAATCAATAGTGATCCGTTTTGTTTGAACGTAACCTGTTGTCATGTGTCAGGGAATATTTCTAAACTTAGAGAGCGCTATTCTTAACTTTGACGCCCGACCTGTTTATTCAACTGCAATTTTGTTGATTAAGTTATCTAATACTGACGTTGTTGGTTTATTTTAGGCAACCAATTCCAATACCTCAGGAAGTGACTAATGCGTTGAAAATGACCGACTTTGTTGGATATGCTCCCAATCCGTACGGATTTGGCCGTAAAAGGCTTCCATACCGCGTGACGGACGAGTTGAGCTTTGCATCAGGACGCCAAGCCAGCGATGTTGCTGAAAGTAGTGTCGCATGTTGCAATTATGAATAGTGTTCATTCTCGCTGTTGTTCAGGCATCGGTTCCGTTAAGGAAATTCCATCTCATTACCAAAAAGCGCTCATTCACCATAAGAGCGTTCCTGGGAAGTTTGTGGAATGCAAGCAGCATACCGTACGCACCTCTTCGCTATGTGGCCTGGAGGCTCCTATACCCAATTCATACGTCAATTCCGTCCTTCTTGTACGTATTAATTTTGGTCAGTTCTTGATTTTATGAATGGCTAATTTTCAGATGTTGTACCACGTGGAACCTTTGAGAAGAAGAGTGCTATCCCATCTTTGCAAGCGTGTCTTTTGTCTCACATGCGAGTTGTCGTTTCTTTTCCATATGCTGCAACAGTCAACCTCAGACTTCTCGTGCAGCGTAAGCATTGCTTTGATTTCCTTTATTGGCGCGAGATATAGGGCACTTACGATAGTATTAGTAATGGAATTTGTTTATTTATGAAGGGCATAACTGACCACGTGTAAGTTAGTTTTCTATTCGTATTAACCCGCGTTTTAGATACTGGCGATATAGGTTGCCGTTTCTTTGGTCTCCCCATACTCTGTCCCGTTTAAACCAAAAATGCAACACTGAGCTGTTAAAAACACTCAGAATCTGAAAACGGCCATAAATGCATAATTATTTCTAATGATTTCTAACGGTGACGTATGCTTAAACGGATACCCCATAGGGAAGTGAAGGTCAGCTATTTCTACTGTCTGCTATGTCTACTTTTAACAACTAACGGTTTGTCTAACTACTGAATTGTTTGCTTCGTAATATTTCAGTATTTAAACATCGACTTGAAAATGTTTAGCGCTTCCATCGATATCACGATTTTGAATGGCGAATTTTCGTAGCCACTCAATTGATCGAATAAGAAGGTTTAAGGGCGCTTTAAAGAAATTGGAATTGATTTGAAAGTGCTACTGTTTTTGAGCGCGAATAATTGACACTTCGTCAAGTATAAAATCTGTCGCATTTCAATCACGTAGAGCAGAAGTATGAATAGGTATTCTGTTCGAACATGCAATGGCCCAGCAGAGACAAACTACAATTAGCTGCGGTGTATGGTTGCGCACAATAAGCGCTCAAGGGTATAATAGAGATCGATGCTTAAAGCTACTCAATAAATGCGATGAAGCCTTTGCTGAGTAGAAACTTCGTCCACAGGCATTGAGCACCGAAGATACCGCTTTAGCATTCTTCGTAAATAGCCTATAGACAACTTAAAGTGACTCAACCTCAATCCTAACGTTGTCTCGTCATCGAAACAATGATTAAATTGTGTTCAGTGCTTGGCAGCATATTTTTTTTGGATGTGATAGCATGTTAGTGGCCTTTCTCTTAGCTTGACATCTTGTTAATATTTTTAAACAATAGTTATTGGGAATCTGAAAGACGAACTGTAACAGTTCGCCTGTACTTCTTACGGCGAATTTAGAAGGATGCAGCGATATGATTGATGTTCTATCAATAAGTAGATTTGTTTTGTTAATTTCATATATTGCTCTTACTGTAAGCGATCCTATAAGCGAACCACTGTTGTCAGGAAGAGAACTTTTTACTCCTTTCATGAAATGGTCCGACTCGTTACTTGCAGGCCATCAATTTTATCCGAGCGTTTCGCACCATACCAGAGGCGTCCGCTTTGGGTCTTGTTTTAAACGATCGGGAGGATGATCCCGTGTTTCAAAGTGGCAGCTCCCGTCTGATTCAAAATTTCAACAGGTTCATCCTGCATCATATGAACGTGGTTGGTGAAACGTTGCTTTATTCTTGCTGGGGCGTTGTCGTTCAAACTGAGACATTTTTAGGAAATGAAGGACGAAGAGCAACTGCTGACGCCATGCGTGACGTCAGAGAACGCCGTTTCATTAAGTTGTTCTTTCGCTCAAAGGGACACTAGTTTTGTTGTTCAAAAAGAGGTAGTCGCTGGCAGCGCTTCGACTGAGATGGTTGCGCAGGTCGAACACCAGTCAGGGTACTGCTCAATCCATTGTTATAATGTTACTTGATACTCCTAGCTGTCAAAAGTCTAATTAGGGGACTATAGGAGTGATTTATATACTAAGTGAAATGTTTAGTATATATTGTTCCTTTCAAAAACGTTAAGGGTGCAACTTTCCCATTATTCTTCAAAGCAGCCATTTTAGTTAGTATTGGCTAGGCAACAATGCTTTACTAAGATTCTGCAGTCATTCATTCTTTTCCACCTGCGTAAAGCTAACGCCTAAATGTTGCTGCTTGGTTGTATTGTAAGCTTGCAAGATTTGTTTCAACATCACTCTTCAAGAACCGGAGCGTCGATAGTTTTTTAGCTGATAAAATTCTATAGTTACATCCCACGTCCGTATGTTCGTTTAGAACAAAATTGTCGCCTGACGTAAGTTCTTCCGAGGTGCAAACAAATTTGTTCAATATGCGGGGGACGGAAGATCTCTTTGCCACTTCCGTGGAAAACGTTACGCAGTGTCGTTGCGGATATCAAAGCTCGCGTGCAGACTTGTACTTTGTCTGCGCGCTTTCTTATCCCACTTCAGGTACCTGTTTTTCTCCTATTCTTATTTCCGGAACGAATTGGGCCTTTGCAGACGAGCAATTGCTCGAGAAGGTATCCTTTGAAAAATTGCTTGAGCAGAGCTTCCATCTGGAGCAGGTGAAGCACGCGTGGTGCGAACAGTGTTCGAAGTTTCGAATTTCAACGCACCGACGTTGGATTCGTTCATTGCCGGACGTACTGTCCATCAATTGCAATATCGACAATGACAAAATTAGGTCTTTTTGGAGGAGACAACAGCAAGTAGCGTTTAAAAGCAGTCTTTGCATTTCTTGCTTTCATTCTCCTTTTTAGCTTTGCGTGGAACGCCCCACTTCTGCTGGGACTGCGAAATCGTACTGTCTTAAAAGTCTTTTCCTTAGTTCAAATATTTTTCTTAGGATATCTTCTGGCGAAAAGCTGTTGGAAAGTAATTTCAATGCTTCAAACGGGTTTGGGCGACTGTCTTGGCTCCCTTTCAATCTACACATTCTTTTGGATGCCGACGGCAAAGTGACCATTTACGATCGGGTTAGCGCATTGCGTTTTCATTTCAACAAGTTCAACTGGCTTTTGCAGCCCAAAGTTGGGAGCGACACCGGCACCGCTTCAAATGCAGTTTTTTACGAGCTTCAGGCGGTCATATCGTACATAAAAAGTGGGACCATGGGACACTGGGTGGCTTGCATAAAGGCATTGTCGAATGACAGCATTCGCCGTAGTCGTTGGTATCTTGTCAATGATACTCAAGTTAACGAGATCATTCCTTTGGAAGCTGTCAATTTTGATGTTGACTGGAAGGTTCCCTGCATTTTGCTGTACTCTCGACCTAATTTAAATGAGCTACACCCTGATCTACGTAAGTAGCGCTTTTCGTGCGAGCTTTGCATGACTTTTTTAACACTGAATACTTACGGCTGTACTACGCGCTTTTTAAATGTTATTCATTTAAACTTTTCATTTTCTAGAATGCTCTCCTATCGATGACCGCGTCTTTACGCTGGACAGGATCATCAGCGAGCGCCCTTCGAATATTTCCACTGTTTCTACAAAACCTGCCTGTCTTCCAGGACGAGATGACTTGGTCGCGATAGACGCCGAATTCGTGACTCTTAATCATGTAAGCGAACCCTGACTGTCACCTACCTCATTTGACGTTCTATTTCAGGAAGAGGCTGAAATTAGAAGTGATGGCAGTAAGCTGACGTTCAAACCATCGCAATTGTCTTTGGCACGAATAACTTGCGTCTATGGGTGAAATCGAGGGTGCAAAAAGGGTTTCCCTTTGCTGAATTGCTTTTTCTTAAGGAGCGGCCCTCTCAAAGGTGATACCCTATTGGATGACTATATTTGTACGCGCGAAGAGGTTGACATTTTCACTTTCTTGTATTCTGCGCCTATTGGCATAGGCCATTTCAGATCTCCGACTACGTAACGAAGTTCAGCGGCATCAAACCTGGCGATCTTGATCCAACGTTCGCCGATCGGCCATTGACCGCAATGAAGGTTGCTTACCTGAAGTTGCGCTACTTAATTGACGTGGGAGTCAAATTCGTCGGCCATGGACTGAGCAACGATTTTAAAGTTATCAATATTTACGTGAGAGCTTATTTCATCGCTTGAATAGTCCATGCGTTTGCATGTTGACCCGTTTTTAGGTCCCAAAGGAGCAAATCATTGATACAGTACAACTCTTTCGCCTTCCAAGGCGACGGTTGGTCTCATTGCGCTTTTTGATATGGCACTTCTTTGGTAAGCCCACGCGACGACAGCTTGCCGATAGAAGATCTTTTTTGGCTTCAGGAATTCGAATTCAATCGGGCACGCACGACTCCGACGAGGACGCCCGTAGCGCCTTGATGCTGTACGAAAAATATACCGACATTATCGGTAGTCCGGAATTGCAGTTTTCACACATTTTAAACGAACTTTACGAACACGGCCAGCAATTGCATTGGAATGTGCCCGCTGAGACTATGAAGAGTTGAACAAGTTTGCTCATTAAATCGTTCGTTTAATTTTGCAACGACGAAGTCTCAGGGGTGCGCGTGGTATTTTATGTAAATTCTGTCTCAAAAAATTTTATTATTTTGAAAAACCACTTTGATTTGCATGGTGGCCTTCTGATTGCGTAAGTTTATGGCTTGACAGCGTTAGCCGCTGCTGACGTATGTAAGGGAATGGGCAGCTGTAGTAGGAGAAATTCTCTTGGCAGTTGGTTGTGCACTTAAAACGCTAAAGTGAGTCAATATATTGATGGCAAAAAGTTGTAAAAACTTTTGACAGTGTCTAGCTACTTCTTACGTCCGAAAATTTCATCACCCCTAACGCGTTTGAATCAGCCGCTGCGTCGATTGGAGCTAACGATTTATGTATCCTTATTTCAGCGGAAAATTTTTGCGGAAACGAGATTGCCTACTTTTCCCAGGAGCAGCGTCGGTTGCCGTGTATTTCGATGAGGCTCCAAGGCTGGGATTTGCATGCCAATTGGGTTGGCCGCGCTACGAAGGACTGCGGTGTCGAACTGGTTCAGCGTAGGCTTTAGAAGGGCGAATTTTGAACTGGAGGTGGTTTCTCAAGTTTTCAATTCAGTCTGCACACTTTCAGCTTTACATTAGTAATTCGCCTTTTCCATTTTGGGTCCATTCTCTTGCGTCCTTGCTAAAGGGTGGAGAACCATTATTCTGCCCTTTGCTTGGAATTCATTTTGCTGAAGGTAAATTTCGAAATCTTCCTTGAAAATCAGTTTGCAAATTTATTAGCTATAAAGCTAAGTCAGTTTATGGGCCCAAATTGGAAACTGATCTTAGTTGTTAGCAGCAGGGGCGATTTCGTGTTAGTATTACCTTGAACTTATAGGATTGCATGGGCAGAAGTCTGACCCACTGAAAGATATCTGCTATTTGTCACTTGCGTTTATTCCAACTTGGATATTGAACAGAGCATGGCATTGCTTATCTTGACAAAATATGAATGCATGCAATCTGTCCGGCATTTCATCGCAATTTCTGTGGCGATGGCATGGGGTCGATATAGGCATACTGGCACGCGAACTCAAAAGCGTCTGCCTATCTGCCATGGGAATGCATCCGCCGCTGTCATCTCCCCAGGTAAACCGTCAGCACGAGAGTTCACTGCCATGGATTTGGACGCTCGACCTGCTGACTGGCGGGGGCGTGAAGTTCCTTCATTTCCAGCAAGTTTCCAACTCTGTTTCGCTGCACTTTTTCTTGTAGCATCGAGTCGTGCTCGGTATCCAGCTGCGACGACATTGTATTGTTACTCTGTCGGTGCCTGTAGCTGTTGCCGCGCAAGTGTTTCGACATTGTCCGCAGAAGCAGCAACCGTTGAACCTTCTTGCGGAAACTGCTGCTCGACGCGCAGTATACGACGAAGTTAAAAGCTTTTCCGAAAACGACCAGAATGTTGGACACGGAAACGGCCGTGTAGAACCACATTGGTCTTCTATTTTGCTTCTGCATTGCATCCCATATGTAGAGAATGCCGGAGGGTATTTGGCATACCAAAAAGGTGCCAATGATGCTAACGACAACAAGCGCTACGCGTAATTCTACAGTCTTTGGTTGATTGACGCCAGTTATCGTAAGCGACATTTTATGCGCTTTACGTAAATAGTAAAACAAGGCAGAATTTAGCACGGTCAGCATAAACAAGGGAATAGTTAACGTTATATGCGGTATGACTTTCAAAGATGTGCTCACGTATTCGTACAAGGCCGGTTGAACAGTACGATTCACCGCTCGTAAGGTCCATATGGTTAAAGTGTTGTTGCAGTTTGTAGTGATTGTTATCTCGGTGGGATAAAACCAAAAGAAGTTGTAAGCAACAACCAATAACGAAATTGCGTAAATCAATCCAATCAGTACCGCGAAGTGCCATTTTCTGAAGAATAGCTTTGCGTGCAGAGGCTTTCGAATGACAAGTAGCCTCTCGAACGTAACCGCTATGGCAAGCCTGCAAAACTTTATAATTAAACAATATTCTAGCCAGCAGCACAGGTACTGCCGCTGAACGATATTCTATCATGGGCGTAGTTGTTTGTTCAACGCGGTTTGGATGGTAATTAAAATTTCGCAGCTTATCAGTTTCCACCCTTCCAAATCCAAACAGTTGATCATGTGATCTACCTACAGAGCACTTTTGAAATCGATTATCCTCAAAAGCGCTGTCCCTTAACCATGAATTAAAATGTTAGCCAAAAATATGTAGTTATCTGGAAGGTGTTACCGTCTAGGCAGAGCCGAAGCATTTGTTCTTTATATTCTTTATAATTTATTAATATTACGGAAGAACTGCCCATTCTCAGCACAAAGCTTAATAAATTGTGAAGATTTACTCATCCGCTATGAGCGGCTAAGTTTTTGCGTAATGTGCGCTGTCAATTGACGCCCACTGTTTTGCCGCAGCTTATTACTGGTGAGCCATCGGGAAGAGTAATTGTAATGCAGTTTAGGCACGACGGGAAGTTGGCTAAAACGGGATGAAAAAATCGATTCGCTTAACTTGTTATATTTGAATACTTTCAGCCTAATTGCGTTTGCTGCAATCCCGTGTGCAATGTCCTAACAATTGGTTTTCAAATACTGCGTTATTACATATATCCACCGGAGTTCGTAATCGGTGCAACGCCGACTTGTAGCAGTGCAGATATGGTTATTGAAAGCTTGAAAGTTTTTAATCACGGGACCCTTTGTTAATGTTTAATGAAATATTTAATCGAGTATGATCAAACGACTTAGCGCAAAGGCGTAACTGCTAGAAGCTTTGATTTTTCATGCTTTTTGATAAAGCAGCCGCCGACGTGGTCGTAGGTGTTTTAATGTATAACAAGTTCGCTCATTAACAATACCGTCATGTTCAAAAGCTTACCTAACGCCCCTCAGCCTCCACTTTGATTTAGTGCTCCAATTTTTGCTATTCCTTTAGGTCGTATACGAATGCAGCGTTCATCTTCTGCTGCACTGTAATGAGAACTTAATGTTAATTAAGTTGTCAGGGAATCGATTGATCATTTTGCGTTCAAAAGGTCATAGTCGAATGGACTTTCAGCAAACTGCCATTTAAAGAAGCCGCAAGTATATCCTACCATTAATTTGTCACATCTTGCCGCGCAGAGCGATAAGGAGCGGCTTGCTATGTCACACAGCCGGAAATAATACATTCCGCCGGAAACCGACTTCTCGAAAAGAAACATTATTCCTATGGCTCTGTGGAACGTGACATAATTTATGGACAAATGCGGAGAGCTGTTTTTTGATAGTCTCTTAGAAGGCAAAAGAGGATATATCATTTATTCCAGCCATGGTTGAGTAAAGCCTCTGAAGGCACGTCAATCTTCAAGGCAAAGCGGTCGATATTTCTAAGCAAACTTATTAACTTCAAGTTTAGATGATTATAAGATACTGTTGTGAATTTATGATCAGTTCAGCGGGTTGTCTGCTTAATTGAATGAATCTGCTGAATTTTTTTAGTCAACCAGAGTAGCTGCAGCCTACTGCAACAGTTCCTTTTTTCCTAACGCAACAATTGCAGATATGTCGCTAATGTTCCAAACTTGGCGGGCAAATTGATGTGCAACAAAAAAATGTATCAGTATGCGACAAATCTATGACATTTGGCAAATGCCAGTTCAAGTGAAAGTTGGCATGATCCTTTGGGACAGCAGATTGAGAAAGCGACTACTACGCTTCATGATCCTTTAATCATTTCTTACCGCCGCCTGAAAGACTACGCGCCTGTACGCCCACTCAGCTCCCTTCAGAGGACACTCCAACGGGACCAATGGCGGTTTGGCCGAACACCTTTTGACTAAACTTAGTGAAGGCCTACAGTAAACGGTCTGCAGAACTTTTCAGTGGAAACTGTCTTATCAGAGAAACGCAAATTAGGTTTCCAAGTAACCCCATTCAGATAGCCGTTCGTGCAATAGCAGATCGCTTCTGCTGGCTAACCTATAATATCTTTGGTGCCGTCCCAGCTTTTCCTTTTATGGACGCGAGTGTAACTTTGTGGCCTACTTCCATATGGTGATGGATTTTTACATTTGTACTTTGGTATTTGAAAATAGCCAAAAGTGGCAGCACGGCATTTGGAGCTCCTTGGACTTTTTTCAGTGGCGATCTGCCCCATGGTTAGTTGTTCACTTTTGTAACGAATGGACCGCCAGTAAAGGCTTCTCGCTGACAGGTCATAAACTTCCTACTGCTTCAATTGCTGCTAGTTCAGTTGACTATTCATAGCTGCTGTGACTACACGCGCATAGTTCGAAATGAATTGGAAACTTGAAGCAAGAGAATGAGCAGCATGCCTTTCCGTCTGCTTACACGCTTGCACGGTAGAAGTCAGTTCATTGCTTATTCAGTTAATGGCATTCTTAAATTATAACAGAGTATGTCATGGAGACGAAAGTAGTTCATTAACGTCCCACGATAACTGTTCAAACATTTCGTTAGCCTGATATTGCCAAGAGAAGTTCAAACGTCTCTTAGGACAATAATATTAAGTGCTTTTGAAAAGAAGTCATCCTAAAAAACCTAATTTCTGAGGATTTCCATTCACTCTCAAGTATGTGCAATGCAAGCCTTAAAAGGTAGTTCAAAGTGAACCGTTGTTGTCGGCTCTACCACAAATACCTTTTGCTCATTTAATTACGCCTCGTGAATGGGGGTCTCAGTAATTTAAATCAGAGGTTGAAAAGTGTGAATGACAGTTTGTCATCCACTACGCAAACATGCCTCTCCTTGCATTTACAGCAAATACCTTGTCCTCTTTGACGCGTGAGGAGCTTGCTTAGCCTCTTTCTACTGATTAAACTCTGAAAGCTTACATTCTTCCGAAGTATGTATGAATAAAGAATTAGCTAGTGCCTTTCAGCAAGTCCAAATATGGTATTTGGAATTTATGAGGTCAGTGCTCGATTTTTCATCGGTAAAAACGGCTATTTCCCATTGAGGACTTTAATGGCTGAAACACGCGGTGCTTTTGAAGCGGCAGCTCCAGTTTGGTACACGGTTGTGAAGTATTAATAGAATTCCACTTCACAACGACAATGGAGCAGGCGCTGTCCTGAAAGCTTCGCCTTAGCCATTAAAGCACTTAACAGGTAATGACCGTTTTATCAATGAAGCCTTTTCGTCTGGTTACAAACAATCTTGTTCTCAACCATGTTTAACCAAAATCAGTAGAAGGCTCAGCGCTTTATAATGCGCTTATGCCCAGTTGAGTAAAGCAGCATCGTTTAATTAATTAAAACTGGATTTGGGCTGTAAGCGTCCATGCCCAAAGAGCGTATATTTAAAATTAAATTTTACCACTTCGATCCCTATTTCAAATTTTCATTACCTCTAAAACAATGCCAAGCGTAGCCAAGTGATATTTAAACTTTGTACTTACCAAATGGAAGCAACGGAGAACCAGTTGGCCATAGCCGTGAATGTCATCTTTGATCTGACGTAGAAGGCAATGTAGGACCTTTGTAGGGCTAATGAGGGAAACGATATAATATGATTAGGCAAGACGCAGAAGAAAAAGCAGAGATCTGCAACTGCCATGGCGATGAGAAAGTAACTAGCCTTGGAGGACACGGCCGCAGCTCGGAGTGCAAGCAGAATCAGGATGTTCCCTATGACTCCCATAATGAAGACGAAAGGGAAGATAAAGCGACCAATAATCATGGTTGCTTGTGATACTTGGGGCAGGTAGGATTCTTCTTCGCATGACATGTTTCGCTACGTCCTTTCGTAGGACTGTGATGCAAAGCTGTTGGATATGCAAAGGTTCGAATCGTTTATGGGAAGGAA
The DNA here is from genome assembly GCA_000797535.1 of Trichuris suis. Lineage (NCBI taxonomy): Eukaryota > Metazoa > Nematoda > Enoplea > Trichinellida > Trichuridae > Trichuris > Trichuris suis. Next base: position 479,200 of record KN538402.1, on the reverse strand, counting down.
ACAGGAAGATGCGTGACGACGATTGCGCTTCCATCCACAATGCAGTGTGCTGGCATTGAGGGGTTTGATTAAGGATTAATTGCGAGTCAGTGGTTCGAAAAGTTTCTCCAACCAATGTGTGCAGCAGCGCCATTGGTGGCTATCTGGAGAGAGGGAGAAAGGATAGCTACTCTCGGTTTGTTTGCCAGAGTCAATTGCTAGTCGGTCGTCTGACGTAAGGGATATATTGACAAGTACGGAATCAAGCAATTTAGCTTATAACAAATGCGAAAGAGTTTGGAAGCGAAGCGATATCAGGTAGCTGCCACGCGCAACATGCAATGGCTATGCGTTGGCGCTGACAGCAGTACGGAAATGGATTGTTGCTCTATTTTATTCCCACTCGACTCTTCCGGCAACGGAGTCATGATTTACGTCATTGCCTAACCTTATAGGTGAGTCACCCTGTTATATGCGCACTGTTTATGCACAAGGCATGACATTCTCTAAGAAGCTGAGTAATTATGTTGAGCAGGCATTGGTATAGGAAACTTGCAAACAACGTCATATTGCCACAACACGCGTCCTCAGAAAAGTTTCCTCCGTCACAAAGTCCTAACTTCTGCAACCACACAAAGGATCACTAGGAGTAATTACATCTTATTTCATCGAACCAAATGTTATGGGGCACTTTGAAAGCCTGCTGGTGACGATATTTCTTGCAGATAGTTCAGTGAAACTGCAGCAGATAAACTTTACGATTCGTTTACCTTGTTCATGCGATATACGACGCCCCCAATTTATCAGTGTAGCATGTTTCATCCAAAGAAGGTCGAAAAATAATTGCTCTCCAGCGTCCATGACATTTAGTATATGCATGTCAAAAATATGTAACTTTTTTAAGCGTCTCTCCTGTTTCTTATTATCAATCATCGCGATTATATTGGCAGGACACAGTTCAAAATCCTAACAAGCTGCCATATAGACCTACGACCTGCCTTTGGGGTCATTGCTTATTTCCTCTGTATTCCTAAGCAGTCCAGTAGGGGCAATATGTTTATACTGAGTAAACTGGAGCGGTAAGTGCTTGCAAAGCTTCCGCAATAATCAAGTTAGTAGTGGACAATTCCCGCCTCTCCGCGGCATCTTAATCTCGTCAATCCTTGAAACTGGCAAAACGGAGGTCTCGATTGCAGAACAAATTTGATATGTGCTGGACTAGAGGGAATCATTGTAGCCAGCGGAAATTCAACTAAATCGCGAGTTCCTCAACGCTACGTGTTGATGAATGGCGGGGGTTTCGATGCGTACGAAACTACGATTGGTTTCAAAGTGATTCACCTCCTTTTGTAACGAATTTTGGCTTTCCAATCCTTCTGGGAATGTCCATCATTTGGTGCCGATGCATTTTATCATTAAGTACTCTTCAAGTATACGTGCCTTACACGATCGATATGCCGATTGCGCTTACTTTCGCGCTACGGTCGGCAGGAAAAAAGCAAGATTGAAAATTTCATTTCCTTCGCGTAGAAAAGGGTTGGTGCCAGCTTTATTTGGCAAAAACAGTTTTTAGCGATTTTCCTTTTTCTTGCGCGCAGCGTAGGTTTGCTTGCTGCAACGCATTGCCATAATCGCTTTTTCTTAATTTACTTAAGCGTCTTAATGAATATTGGTTTTTTGGTTTGATCTTTCCTTTTCCGAGCAACCTTTTATGGCACAATTTTAGCGTCGTCACTTGGCGGTAAGTTCTTAAGCATAAACGCAACCGTTTATTGCAAAGTACATTTTAATGCAAATAAAAGTTTTTTTGAAACTGTCATCATCTCATATGAATCTGTCAGTATTGAGAATGCGTGCATTATGTGATGCCAACTTTATGGATCTCTTTATGTATGGTTGTTGAAGGATATTTGCGGTTAGATATTTAACGGAAAATAATTTTAAACAACAGTGTGACTGAGGCTTCCTTGAGAATTTCACAAAATGCGAATAGCGACCACCCAGCTTCTCTTTTCCAATAGTCGTTTTTGAGAGGGACGCGCATGTGCAAGTATCTGCTCCATTCCGCCATTGCAACGTCAATCAACTCAGAGTGCTCCGGAGCTTTTATGTAAATTGCTTTTCTTTGCGTTCTAACGACGCAGCGTCAAATGTTTGGCCGTCTGTGGTGCCCGCCCGCCGCAGCCACGTAGCCTTGAGGAATTAGGCAGTATCCAATTCGAACGAATGCTTCCCGCCTGAAGTAGTGCCAATCACCTCCTGTCCGTCGTTTCCAAAGTTAAGAATGCAATTTTTTGTCCTTTTAGACTTCGCTGCTTTCCTCTCGTGTCCATCGAGTGTCATTCTTTTTATTTTAAGTTAGCTTTAAATGGCAGCTCGCTTAATATCAAAGTTCAGGAAAATTAGATTTTCCATGCTTAATGAGCTAACACTTAGCCGCGGCCAGCATCTGCGCAACTGCCCCGCAGTAAAACGTTGCCATTTGCAGTTTTGAAAGTAGCAGAGGGATTAGGCGAGGGTAATTGGCTATTTCTTGCCGTCTAAAGCAACGCCCTACGGATTTCCTGCACGAACATAATAAAAAAAAAACTTTCTCAAATGGCTGGTTATGTATTGCAGCAATTCGATCTTTTTATCCCAGCAATGGTTCAACGCACTCTTGCTGCTTGGTGTGCGCATAGGCATTTCTCACTCTACATTTCGAATGTGCGTACATATATGCACATAGATAACGGGACAGAACTTGCTTGTGCTCAAAAAATGAAATGTTGAAAGTATATTGTTATTAATGTTACTTCATTGGGATCCTACTTGATGCACAATATATAGTAAGCATTGCTAAGTGTTGACGCTGAGAGTTTGTAAAAAGCATAGAACTGCAGTCACGGATGTAGTAAATAAAACAAAGTGATATGCACATTTCATCACTGTCCTTCTTTTATCTCATGCAATCTAGGCGTACGATGAATTATGCACAGACTATAGAATAGTAGGCAGTGTAACTTTGATTGATCTTTACCTCAGAGATCGTTTCCGGCTTTGTAATTGAAGCATTCACAATTGAATATAATTTATTAATAAATTATTAAGTTAGCTACTTATTATTAATGGCAATATAATGAACTCGTGGCAACAAATACCACTTCAGCTCTGACGACTGTTTTAATTATTTTCTGCTTTCAGAATTGTAATCCCAACGAAGACGGTGAAAGCTTCCGCAAGACTATAGTATCAGTAGTACTAACTAGTAAATATCTCTGTTGCGTCTGGTGAATGTAAAGGATTATTCCATGATCATTAGTTGCCAGTTTTCCCAATTCAATTGCGTAGACATTTCAGCGGTCAATAAAAAATTAATAATTCTCTTGAACTATGCTTGTTGCTGCAGCGAAAAAGAATCGCTTCGCTAAATTTAAAATGGAGAAGTCATGCCTACAGGGAATTTACTTGTCTTCGCTGAGCAGTCAAGCGGAGCTAAGGAAAGTGAATTTTTGTTATGAACGACCATTTTCGTTTTCTGCTGGCTTGGTGATGTCTACCTGTTGTTCTCATGCAGTCGTCGCTTAGGGAGCATATCGGGTTCATTAAATATGCTCGTGGAACTACTATATGCAAAAGGCGTGCAGATAGCGTAGGGAATCTTTGAAACATTACATGTACTCCTTACTAACAAAGTTTCATGCAGCCCTTCAGCCACAGCTTTTCCCGTCTTGTCGTAAATGTAATTAGACTGCACAAGTGCCCTACCAGAGAATGGATGAGCAAATTAACCGTTACCGCACTTTTCGAAACTGCTCAGGGCGTTATTAATAAACTATTCAAAAGTTTCAAAACTTAAGTTTTCATCTTTTCAAACCATTTTCAATTAGTCAGTCGAAAGCTCCCTTATTTCAACATTTTTAGCTCAGTTAATTGCTTACTGTAAATTTGCATATCAGTTTCAACAGAGATTGTTTTTAAATGGGTGTGCGTGATTTTCTTTTCTTTTTACACACTTTTGTTACTGGTTATTATCATCTAATAAGCTCATAATCGTAAAGCTGATCTCTAAGCGTTGTAAGTTTAAGAAAATAATAAGTGGAATTTTTGGCACTTTTCCTCAAAGTTAGATTCTGTGTGCTAATTTAGAAAGTAAGTTGCGTGCCCACATAAGGGCGCTGTGACTACATGTGAAGCTTATATATACTAATATTAATACATACACGGATTCTGGTAAAAAACATTAAGCCGCTGCTGCTGTCTTTGAACTGAGCAGTAACTTCCGTTTCTACTGTCTGAGTGTTTCGTGAAGTGAAAATTTTAATTAAATAGTACCAGCTCTTTGTATGCTTAGAAGGAAGCAAAAATGACGTCTTCATGTTGTTTCAGTAGTTTAAATGTATCTGAACGCTGAATGTATATGAGTGAGTGTAATCTACGGCTGTCCTATGCAAAAGTTTAGGGTAACCCGCACCCCGTCTTCAGTACACGCAAAAGTTTTGATCTTTGCGTGTGCTGGTAACCCCTAACGCTCCACTCATCGCAAATAAACTCTTGCACAGGACTTAGCCGTAATTTACACTCACACAAATACATCAGATGAGCTTATATGTATGCGTGTTGAAATGCTTTGCTTACAGTTACCATTTGAACTTTCTGAATATGATCGCTTTTTTGAATTTTCTGTGCACTAGCGGCTTCTGCTGATCGAAGGGCGTAATGTAGAGATGTGTGCGCACCTTATTTCCTTCTGAGAGTAGAATAAATCAAGAGAGCTAAAACTCTTCAGCGATAAAATTCTTTAGTGCTTCCATAAAGAACTATTAGCGTCAGCAGGTCACGAATGGGTTGCTGATTTTTTTGCCTTACTAAGATATCAGAATAAGGATTTCCAGTTTGAACCTGTCGGTGAACACCATTTAAAGACATATTCTTTTGCTGGCTAAATGTGCACGCCGCAGTTTAAACTGTTTCACATTAAATCTCCGGTTTAATATTGTTGGAAAACTGATACTCCACTAGCAGTCATTTGGGCTACAGCGTTAATAAAAGCGGCTGTGGTTAATACACATTTGTTGCCCAGCAATGACTACCCCAGCGGAACCACTTGTGATCGAGCCAACTGAGCTAACGTATGAGAATGACTACAGGTAAAATAATGTAGCCACAATAATTTAGACCATGTTTTTTACGTGATGTTCTGTAGTATGAATCAACTTCGCAAGCTGATCATAAGCAATCCCAACCAGCAACTGATGCTTGTCTTTAAAGTTAAGCTTTCTCATCGGGAACTTTATCAAGTGACGCCGTCTATGGGTTTGATACTTCCAGGTAATAGCTCAGTCTTTCCCATTAGGCTTATTCCAACTGCTCAGGTGGAAAAGCGACTGTCGACATTGTCCTTCGTCCATTTAATTGGACCACAAGTGCCGCAGAAAAGAATCGTATTTTGATCCAGGCGTTGAATGTTGAAGAAAAACCTAATGATTTGAAGGAAGTGTTCGATCAAGGCCAGATGCCTGCGGACGTAAAGGTATAAACTTTGCTGGGACCTTTATAGAGATAAAATTACTTGTTGCAGATAAACGTTACTCTACCTCCTCCGTCATAAGTCACAGTTTACTTGCGCTATTAATAATGATGATCGTTGCTAATAAAGCCAAAATTGTTTGCCTGCCATCCAAAATCACTATTATTGGTGATCAATGCAATTCATAATTGATCTTCAATTCACGGCTTTGGCCCGTTTGCTGTGTGTCTGTAATTAAACTTCAAAATGCCCTACCAGCGAGTGGATGAGCAGATTGTTAGAGAATACAGAACAATTTCTAACCGTACGTTTCATTTGAAGATCAATTATGAAAATACCAAAGCCCGTTACAAGACATCCCGTCTTCCGAATCAATGCAATTATAGTATTAATATTAATAGCGTGAGAGGGGTTTGAGTAAATTCTTGAAATATAGCAGTACAACAGGCGGCTGCCTTTCATATTTTGAAACCCTGAACCTCCTGCATCCCTAAACTGTATACGATTGATCGCAGGCACTGTCTGAGGTAAACAGAGCGGTATTCGCGTTGCCTAGGTTGCTGTGAATCTCAGAAAAGGTGATTTTGCCGTAAACAGTGCAACGGCATGTACAGAATATATGTGACGCCCCAGTACGCCTCCATTTTAAGAGAAACGTCAACAAAAATGCCTACTATGCCCAGAGCATTGCTGCTTACGAAGCAGGGAATCCGCCAGAATCAAGTGTTTCAACACAAATGCTATTCTTTACCTGCTCCAACCATGATAACTGCAAAAGGTCAGTCTAGCTTAAGCTTAGGCTTCGGTTCAGCATCGCTTTGCCCCTGATGTACCGGCTGCACTAATGTACAACCGGGGTTGTACCAAGACAAATTTGTCAGTCAGTTCCTGAAAAATATCTGCTTTTCATTACTATCGAGACTCATTCTTGTACATTACCTGTTTCATGGCACTGTTTCGTCTGTACCGTTTAAATGGTTCACATTTCGTCTCAGCTAATGCGACTTGATTTATTTCTTTCTGCTGCTAGTCAGATGGGCTAATCGAAGGATCCGCTGTACTTAAACGAGCTGCCTCTGCTCGCAGCGAAAACTAAGGTCACAACAGTATGAATATATCTCCAATGAAAATGTTTATTATAAGGAGCTACAGGGCAGAACGGCTTTGCATGTTTCAAAACATGCTAATTTAAAAATAGCTCAGCGAAACTGGAGAAAAATGGTCAGACTGAATGCATCTTTTTCTACGCAATGGATCAATCAAAACACTTCAGTCATAGAACTTACCTTTTTCTGTTTAATGAAAAAATTAACCACATGCACCGCAGCGTGATATTGAACAACGTGATATTGGTTGTCGTGGTAAAAATAAACGGCTTCCTTTGCGCCGTACTAGAAGACGAGACATCACGGAATCGTAAGAAGAAATTACATTTCCAACATTTTCTGAACACATTAAAAGAGTAAGAAGTGCACAGCTATGAGCCAAAAGAATGGCAGCCGTTGATAACATGAAACTTTACAACCGAGATGTTACTCGCAATCAATATGCAGTTGCTTACCACATGATTGCCAGCATGTTCTTTCTGCTAAGCGGAACATTTCCACAAAAGGTAAAGCTCATCAAAGCAACGTTATCCTGGCTTTGGCTAATTTCCAAAATGGCAATAAGCTAGTAATACCTGCACATTTTTCATGCATACTGTGTACTCAGGAGGGAGCTAGCATGGGTTTAGCTTTCCAGGGCTCATCCTGGTGCTAAGCAGAGTGATCCATATTATCTGAAGCGTACCGGCGTGTTAGCAGTTCAGTCAGTTAATTCAGTCGTCTTCTGCATAAAAGTTGGGAAAAGGAAGTCGTTTACGATAGCTCAAAACGCTTCACCTTTTAAGTCACTTGTCAGGTGATTAAACCTGCTCAGTGAATTTAGCATGATCCATCATTTCGCTTATCATAGAATTAGGAAGGGAATAAACTAGTTTTCCAGGTATTATATTGTTGCCCGCTTCGTTTTCATCTGGATACTTTCTGCAGAAGTCCTTCGCATACGCAAAGCAAATATTATGAGCTAGGCTTGAAGAAGACATAAATGCATCAAAGCATTGCGACTTAACAAAGCAAGCAAATGCGAGAAAGCTTATTAAAGTTATTATAACTTTGCTTGCACAATCTCATGAAAACTGGATGTTGCTAAATCACTGCAAACCGCCTGTTCGAGACAGAGCAATTCAAGAGATGAAGGTCGGAGCTTAAGCAGAAGTTCATCCGTCTTAGAAGTAGTTCTATATCAGTATTTTTTAAAAAACGAAAATAATAAAATATAACAGAATAAGATAAGCTTGAAATAACGTAACAAAATAAACTGAATGAAGTTTTTATTTAATGTAATAATAATAAGCAACATTTAAATGAAGTTAGAGTAATATCAATAACTAAGTCGTCCTGTATTGAATAAACAGAAATGAAAAATTAACGAAATGATGGAATAATAATGTCGTATAAAATAAAATTAAAATGAAGTGAAACGTAAAGTGTGTGAATGAAATATAGGATGTTTCTTAACTGGTCAAGTAGGTTTTCATATTCATGCAAGTTAGTCAGGTTTTGTCCCGTTTATTCTTGCGAAAAGTTCAGAGCTTTCAGGATGCGACTAATCCCGTCTTCAGCGTCGAATATGAAAATAAATAAGGTGAAATAAATGACTTCCCTTCTATACTTCGTCTTTTCGTTCTTCTGTCTTTTTCATTTCTCTGTTGGTACGTTAGCGGTCTCACACGGTTTGGCCGCATGTCCCGGAGGCTTTCTTCTCTTTATACCGTGCAAGCATTCTTCATTTAAGTCATAACTCCCTCGTAATGGGCGTCATTTGTTGATGCATAATTTTTGTTTTCTGAGGTTTCTGGGCTCCTCTTGCTCTATCGTCAGCGAAGAAGGATAAAACCATAGCATCGAATTTATTTACGGAGTATCCCACTGAAAAAATAGGAAGTCCGTACCTGAGGTTTCAGGTCCTCTCAGGTTCTATCTTCAGCAAAGGAAATAGCATGATGTCTAAATGACGTCGCCTTGTTTTCTGCTCTGAACACGCGTCCCGAAAAGACATGAAATCTGCGGTATGCATTTCCTGTTTTTTCAACAGAATATTCCGTAAATACATTCTACGATATGTAAACTCATAAACCTGCGACGAAACGTCACGTGTTCAAAGGCCATAATAATCCTATTTCATTTTAATTTTGGAACGGGCGCTAACGGCAGTACGTGATTTGCGCTGAAAGTTGCGTCAAATAAGAAAAGACAAAAAAGAACAGGTATAATTCCGTACACTTAATGGAAGCAGTCCTGTTTATTTAATCGCTGGTCATCCTTGTCCATTTTTCGTCCGTTTGTTAAGGCTTAGTCCTTTTGGCAACAGTTAATAATGTTATTTCGGGCACCAAAGGCTACCCGTCGAAAGGATAGGCAGAAATTTCCAGAATACGAGGGATTTCCAAAGAACCTTGTGCTGCTCCTAGTAGACGCTACGAAGAGGAACTGCTTCTTATGAGTAATCGACTAAGGCGTTTTGTTGAAGCACATATTAGGAAGAAAGAAGCTTCTTATTTTTTGTTAGTTACTATTACAGCGTTTTTGAAAGATGATGGATTGAAAGAAAGCTAAACTCCTCCTGATGAGCTCGTATGTCCTAATAATCGTAAGAGCAAAGCTTTATCAGCTGCTCACATCTTAAAGAATTCTGCGGAAAGCTGCTTAAAGAATAATTCTGCCCAGCGGAAGGCATTTTAAGTTTGAAAGCGTTAACTGCAATGACTGTCAATTCCATCTCTAACATGACCTCTCGTATCTGTGGAAGAACAGAAGCCTGATGGGACGTAATTTTCTTTATCTGTTTTAATGTTCATTTTTAACATTGGTTTCAGAACTATCAGTAAATCGATTGAAAATATAGCCAGCATTTGCGCTTTGTCGCTGCACGTTTTTATTTGTCATGTTCAATGCCAAACGTTCAGCAACTTGATATGAGACATGGATACTTCGGCGCAAACGTGGGGCAGCCAAAGGCAAGCTTCTCCTTTCCGTCGTGAATGTCTACCTCACCAAATACGCTATTTTTAAAAGTGATCTTGGCTGACCAGCTTTTTCTATCAGAGCGTTGGCTGTTTTGCTGCTGCTCGCCAGACTTAACAGCTTCCACCAGACTGTTGAGAAGCAGCTTCTTGGGCGTTATACTTCCAACGGTCAGCGGAATGGAAAGTGACAACTTTTGGTCTACTTGAAAGGTGCAACTATAAGTAATTTCAATAATCTTGCAGCGCGTGAGTTTTGGTGGAATAGCAGGAAGCAGCAACTTGCGAATAACAGGAACATCTTGAGTTCCGGAAATCGCGACACGGTCGCCTAAGATTTCTCTCGTAACTACTTTCTTGTGCTTTTTGCCTGAGAAATCTTTGGCGTAGTAGCAACTGTGCTGTTGTATGCAAAGCAAATAGGATCTAGGCGCTTTCTGACCTTGACTAGCGATGCTCATTTGTGCTAGCACTTCTTCACCAGGGACGTAATAGGATTTGGGCAATGTAAGTTCTACTTTAGTCAATCCTCGCCTGCAGCAACAGGAAAAGTGTAGGGTAGATCCAGAAGCGCTAACTTCTGCCATGCCAGTCTTTTCTTCAGGCAAGTCTTCATTACCAGCAACGGTGAAGGCCCGTTTGCAGACTAAATCGGGTTCCCATGGACGTTCCATGATCACTTTGCACGTGTATCTAAAATGCTTCACCGTTATTAAAAGTAAAGCACGTTGCGCACGTCAAGATCTGCTAGAATCGTAAAAATCCAAACAAACTGAACAGCGTTTGCTCGCTGTTTGTTAGCTTAGATTTTTTCGGTCAACTTGTCGCAATACCTGACGAATCCGAACTCGCCTTCGAATGATGAAGGAAGACTTTCTGGCAAACGATAGGAAAATGGAATCTCGTGTTTTCCCTTTGCCAGTACAGGGCTCTCCTTTCCCATTCGATACTGATTAGTATAGTTGGTATTGAACTGCTCACAGAAGTATGGTTCGCTGTCACGGTAATGCTTGCGAGATCGGCCGCTATCTTTCGTCCAGTATGTCTTGGCTCCACCACGCAACTCAATCAATATATTGTTGACCTTGGCGGAATCTACGAATTCCAACACAATCTTGCCAGCCAGCCTCTGGCCAGCAAAATAGATCGATTCTGCATTGTCGAATATAATGTCGAATGTTTGCACAAGAGGAGAGGACAGGCGCAGGTCTCTTGAGCTCACAGATTGACGTGAGCCTCTTCTGGGCTCAGCCGTGGGCATTTCGAATCGTCTATCGCCAGAGAACAAAATAACTTTCAATCGAAAGAGTCGCTGCGTTCCTCTAAGTCAGCGTTAGGTCAGAGTGTAATGCCAACCCAGTTGACTGCAATAAAGCAACGGTAAGGAAAAAAGCTGTCTTAACATGAATAGCAGCGTTAGGCTCAGCACTTTTATTTTCCGCGTCATTTCAACGAACAAAAATGATGTGAGTGAGCGAAGCACGCATACAGGAACGACCTTTCATAAAGCCACTTCAAAATACGTGCATCTCAGGCTGATGTAAAATAACAAACCAAACTAAATATTATTCATTCAATAACTGACACACGAAGAACTAAAGTTTCTCTTCCGTAATTAATTACCGACAACTTTGGTAATGCGGACGAACAAGTGATAAGTAGTTACCTATAATTCTTAGTCTTGCAGGCAGTCAGCAAGCTTTTATCTGTTGCTAACTCCCAGATAGGGATAGCCACTTTTAGAATGCGCTAATCATCTCATCTTTGCCGACAACCGCCAGCAGGTAGGTGTCCTTTTACTGACTTAGTCCGGGTTTAGGTTTTACCCGTAGTACTGGCGCAAAGAATGTAAAGATCGAGGAGTGACGCATTCCTTACGTTCCAGCCACTGTGCCGAAGTACTTTAAATTCTGGATTCGCTCTTTATTTTCTGGTGAGAGGGATCGCGCTGTAGGCAGCTATTTTTCCATGCACATGAGAGGCATATGTTTTATTGCATAACGCAAGGGTTCGCCTTGGTCTCTGACGACGCCCACGGATGTATAGAACACCTTACTTAACAAAGTGCTTCCAAGAAAACACTTTGAGGTGTTAACTTCATTCATATATGCAGAGCCATTATTTTGTAGTTTATATGAACGGCTTTATTGCGCTAACTTTCTTATTCTGAAGAAAGTTATGCACTGCTAAAGAATTGCATTCGCTTAATGACAAATTTGCGAAAGTTAGTATCAGCTGGAAGAGTTTGCGAAGAAAAGTTTAAACTCCAACGATAACTTGTCAAAACAGCGGGCCGCTCATGCATAGGCCTAATATTGATTGAGGTATGCGTTAAAAGACAAGTATGAACAGCATACCTTCTAACTATGCAAGTACGCACTAAGCCATGCATTCAGCGCATGTGATTGGTGAACAATAAGTCGTGTTGAACACTGGCCAGGAAATGAACCATGCGACGCGTTTACCGCTGCTTAGACTTCTCTCACGAAGTTTAGAACTTTACTGATCGCCTGTCGACGCTGCTTGCGAGTTCGCCTATGATTGATTTCCTAGTTATCGACGTTGCACTTTGATTACTTTCGAACGTTGTTCCATCATTCTTGGCTGGGAGCAGAACATCCCAATTAATGAGCACCGACAGTGTCATTACCAATGCAACTAATATGCGATCCGTGCAAAATGATCAGCTTTGGCGTCACAAGTACACTGGAACGAAAATTTCATAGTATAATGGATTAGTTCTAAGTGGAAATGATGTTTGAAGCAAAAATGGCGCCTTCAGTATGGGCAGCACCGGATCAAAGTTGTTCAGCCTTCCATGAGAACGCGGGCACCTCGTTTTCTTGACTTAACTGCAGGGCAGATTTCAGCACGCCAACTGCTTAAGGTGTGCAGAGGTTAAGTAGCAGCAGCAATGCATCAGCTTTCCGCAGAAGACTACAACTGGCTGGTTGACTTTATTTCCAACCATGTTCTCTCATAAACTAAACAAACGAACAGCTGGAGAGAGTTAAGCAGTGTCACATGATAGCTTTGCTATTCATTGTCTACGTGGGCATCAGATTAGATGGTAACATGGAATTTTAGTAAAAACAATAAACACATTTCTATGCAACTCGTGAAGGCGAAATATGAAGATTTTTGACGCACTGAGGCAGAGCATACCGGCATTAATATGATCATGTGTCTCACTCAAAATTCTTGCATTTTCAGAGTCACTTTTTAAATGATGGAGTTTCCCTAAGACGAGCGCATTACCGGCAACGGAGATTCAGAATTATTCTTGCTATTACTAGGACGTAGTAGATAATGAAACACGGAATGGGAATGCCTATTAAGCCTGGCTGGATTGACCATTTGAGTTTGTTATTGATGGCACTGCCTTTTCCTCCAGTTGAGGGTATTTGCTTCTCAATATTAGGCCTATTTCCTAAACAGGTTTCGCCGTTTAGCATTTACTTTGTGAAATCAAGCATTCATGCACGTATAAACTGAGCAAAAAAATTTGAGGACTTTTTTTACAAGCTCGACTTGTTATACTGCTATTATCGTTGAGTACATGCCACTTACTGCTCTTCGGCTACTAAGCAGCCTAAAGTGCATAGCTTTTCCTGATCAAAAGACATGCGCTTGTTCACTTCTTACTTTTGGATTAGTTTGCAGTATAAGATTGACAGTCGACTAAATTGAGCATAGCTATATGCTCAGCTGTGCATGGACATTAAACTGGGCGGATCAATTGGTAAGATCGAACATGGTTATACAATGCCTATTTTTTATCTGCAGCGAAGCAATTTGGCGGTATTGTCCAAAGTCGTAAATTGCGTAACTCTTCTCTGCAACTCACTGGAGCCTTGCAAGTGGTTTCTTCGATGCGAGCTTTCAACACGCCGCGCGTGGGAGAGTTGGAGCTCCGCAAAAATGGTTTTTAAAATATCGAGACCATTCAGCTGACTATTTCATTTGCCTTTCAACCTTCTGACGCTTTTTAACTTAAGAGGTTGAAAACTTGCGTGACTTTCCCGGTAAAATAGATCTCGTAAAAAAGTTCGGATATATTCCTTACAGTTTTCAGGGGTTGAATCTAAACAACATTGCGTTTGACGTACTTAGCTCACTTTTTGTGATCTCAAGTGTCATTTATGCCTTAAGTTATTTTCAAAGGAAAGGCATTCTTTTAGTGCCTCGCTGATGGTATGAAACTGCGTAACGAACAGCTGTAATCAATATTACACCGCACAGTAGGCTAAGGGACTTATTGCATTCGTTAAGGTGCAATAGGCCTTTGACGTTAACCTTTGAGTTGACGTAATGAGATCCAGTAAGCCACCGTGTAAGCATAATCAGCGGGAACTCGATGGCATTCACTATTTTTACTTGTGAGAAAAAGTCCGTAATGTAGTTTTTAATTTTTCAGCCCAATGTTACTTTGACAAATGACCATTTCTTCGCAAACGCTCATGCGAGGTCGTCAACGATAATGCATTGCAAAGTGGGTTTCGACAAAAGCTTGATGCAGCACAATGGAAGACAACGTTCTTCAAGTCCGTCAGCTTCTCGAAGAGGGACTGCTGAAGGGACTGACTTCGCTTTCTTACTCATCAAACTTATCCTTATTTAGCTTGCATTATGAACCGTATTATCTTGAAATTATTTGCACATGAACTACCAAAAACGGTCAGTCTTGAGCCAAAAAGTAAACCTACATAGAGCCTTGAAAACTATCTTCTCTTCTGTTTTGCCAAGGTGATGTGCCTTTCACTTATCCGAGTTTTATTCAATGTCATGCTGCAAATTGAAGAAAACTTTTTCTTAGCACTTTCAAAATTTTATCCTACCAAGTAAGGTTGCGTGATTTACTTTGCCAGCTGCTGCCAATGGACGGAGGCGATTCTCGTATGCAGTAATGCATAATATGACTACCTTTTTTCTTTATAACTCTGAAGCACTGGAAATCGATGAGCTACTGATGGAAACGGCTTCTTTTTCATTCTAAAACTGCTTGCCGTTTTTGTGGCACCATCGTTTGCTGAACTTCTAGAAAGTGGAATTTATTGAGAATGCTCTGTAAGTGACGTGTACAAAAAATGGCCAATGGGATAACACAGCAGCCGTTCTAATCTACGTCATGACAAGACTGCATTTCTTGTGTGCCACTTCATTTGTTAGTGGTCAAAAATGCGCAAAAGATTTCCATTGCAATATCCACTGCCTTATATGGCTGACTTACATTATCTCGGTAGGTAAAATCATTTATAGGAAAAGGGTGTTCATTTAACCGCCATTGAAAGTGTGCGACAAATCAGTGGAGATCAAGTTTGTGTCCATAAGAAGTATCACTGTTACTCGGAACTTCTAATACGCGTTTTACTTAAGGAAAAAGAGCTCTAATCGTAAACTGTGTATGCAGCATAGAAAAGTCCGCAACCTTAGGTTAGGCTTGTAGAAATCCCTTGCAATCATCCATGCGTATTTCCCACGTTAGTCTGTCTGAGATTAAAACCATGGTTAAATGACAGAATGGTGCGTCATTTTAAAGTACAAACGTTTAGTCTCGTTGTTTTGTGTCTTGATTGGTCTTCCGTGATTAATCCTCTCTCAGCCTCTGAAATTTTAACTTAATGGTCGTTTTGCAGCCTTACTCATCATCGTTGTTCACATTCAAAAATACACGAGGGAAGCTAATATTTATCTGCTGCGCGCAATAAATAGTCACGAATAGCTTTAGAGGAATAGAGTAAAATAATTAATCCGTCGAATTATTAAAGTACCAAACAAATGCCCATGTATAAATATTTCTAATAATTTGAGAAAGGGAATTTGTCTTCGCTCTTCTTCGATGCTTATCTTGACAAACTAAATTCTAGAAATCATTTCATATCAAATCATCACCCGCAGAAACACGGTTCAATCATTAATTATGCCAAAATGAATCCAACTTTAAGAAAATTGAAGAAGCGCCAATCGCGTCTTGCGATGGCGGAAAAAGTAGTTCTCTCGCTGGGCATCTTTGCAGATTATGCAAACTTTCAACTTAGTAGGTTTTTCCCAAAAATCAATTTAAAAACAAATGTACTAAGAAGAATACGAATAAATGAGCAGAAAGCCAGTCTATTAATAATAAGAACATCCACGAAGACACGCATCGATCCTAATGCTTTTCAACTACATTCTTAAACAGTTAACCTGAACATCGTTAAAAGAAATAAAATACGTATTTTGAGAAATCACACTTTTCCTAATAAGGCAGCATTTGGCAATAGTTAAAGGTCGGCCTGAAATTTATAGAAGCGCAAAGGAATAGAAATATGTTCGTACTGTATCGTTTTCTCCTGACCTATTGTTGACTTTTCAAGTTTCTTTTTGTCTATGCCATTACGTGTACTCGTGATTCCATACGGCCATGAGCTCAAATTATTCAGGTACTGACATGAGTTTAAATAATGCCTTTTGGTTCTCGTGTGAAATAGAAGTAAACATATTCCTCATCTCAAGCTTAGTCTTATGAAACATTAGTTAGTTGAAAAACCTTAGCTTCGTTCTTCCATACGCAAAGTTGTAATTTTTCTTTTTCTACTTTTCCATTGAGTGTTACTTTTGTGTTTGACTAATGCTTCCTGCCAAAATTGCTGCGCGATTCCAGTGTTATAAATGATGAAAGCAACTTAGGCAGCTTTGTCATCCACGTTCTTTCAGTCTTGAATTGGCTTGTTTTTCTCCACTTCTTTCTTGCTCCTTATGCGGCAGATGAATTTCCCTTATCCTGTCTGAGTCCAAAAATTTTGCTTGCAGGTTTTGCCCCTGTCTCTAAATGTGTACTTCAATCTGGAATAGGCAGACGTATCTCATCTCTAAATTCAGCTATGCCAGGCCTTCACCATAAAAATGTTATTAGTTGTGGGCTTAGGCTGAACTGCATTAAAGAAACAAGAAAAGGCAGGAAGTGAACAAACCACGTGTGAGCAAGCCTCTACAGGGAACGGGTTTCTCTGCTTCGCGCTTTCTGAGCCACTATATTTTAGATAGAGTTCAGAAGATTCTGGCTGACAACAATAGGAAGGTCAGATATTTTAAGACGTCATCACAACCAGTTCAGTGAATGTAATTTATTTTGATGGCACCTACTACTAATACTATGGCCTCAACGGCGTTAAAGTGTGAACTTTTCAAACGGGCAATAAGTGACTGGAAGTCTGATGACGTTTTTCCACTCCACTGAGTTTCAGTGAAATCCTTCCCCACGCCAGGCTTCTGAGGAATTCACGAAAACCTCCAATGACCAAGTTGAGAATTCATCCTCTTGAAATTGGCTGAATGTGTGCTTCAGTGGGCACACTTCACCCGAATCCTATTCCTTCACCTGGAATAAGTGCCTAAGCTTTCAGAGCCAACAAACCTATCTACTTGGGAGAATTATTGTTACTGGCGCATGAGCTAGTTTAAAACCATCCCCCTAATGCCACACAATTTTTCAAGTATTCCCTTGCGTTGTGTATTCTAAACGCATACTTTTTTGGTCAGATGAATTTGCCTTACCATATTTTTCAATAGATCACGCTGGACTGAGGCAGTGTCACTGATGGGACCATGGCACGACTGCGTGAAATAATTCTGATTTTCGAAAGGCAGAAGTTCTACACAGTCTGGTAATATTTCTGCTCTTTCTAATCTTCTGATTTCAAAATTTGTTTCTATAGCTAATCTCAAAGGAATATAGGCCCTACCCGTTTCTTTCCTGAAGAAAGTGATGCTGCGCATTGAACTAAAATAGCAGTTTATTGGCACGGTATCGACCGTATGAAAGCATAATCAGTGGACCGACCAGAACTGGCTCTCTGCCATTTGCCATTCCGCTGCAGATAACGCAGAATTGTCTACTCTGTCCAAACGATATTGAATTTTAGGTCAGAGACGCGCAGAAATTTTTGCGCTATTGTTAACGGCAGTCGGCGCATACTAAGGATTCCTACGCTTTGAAATGAATAACGGGGGTTCAGTGTTCTAAAAATAAAGTCAAATTTCCTGATGGTAGTGAGAGTTCGGACGAACAAGCAGCACTTGCTGATGGCGATAACATTGAGCAAAAGGAATGACTGAATTAGGCCAAAACAATCTTGAAACTTTATATGAAGTCAACCTAACGTCTCCGAATCATAATGGTTGCCATGGCCTTCGCGAGCGTGAAAGGTGAAAAACAAATTCTGGCAGAAGAGTTACACTCGGCGAAAGTGAAAGAAGCGGAGGATATCCGCCTTATAGCCTTCTTTGCAGTTGTTCTCAGCACTGTGACTGTGGTTGCATGCGTTATTTCCGTACCGTTTCTTTATGGCTACATGCAGTCTGTTCAGTCTGAACTAGAAAGTGAAGTGGAATTTTGTCAGTACAGGTCTGCAGACCTGAACCGTGAAGTTATCAGGATAAAGAACTTACAGCAACCTGCTTCACAAAGAGGCCAGTCAAAAAGACAGACTCGGGATACAAGTTCATCGTACAGCAGTGACTCTTACAGAGTTCATAATCTTCAATACGGCAGAGGTTCTGCCAACGAAGAGCTCTGCCCGTCGTATTGTTATTCGTCATCGAGAAGCGTGCAATCTTCCCAAGGGGGAGGAGGCTATGGTGCCGTTTTCGAAGTTCCGAAACCAGGAGACACCTGTGAGTTTTTCCTTAGAGATCAACATTTTTGAAGATGAGAATTTGTAGGCTGCACTTGTCACCAAGGAGCCGCGGGACCACCAGGACCACCGGGGCCTCCAGGCCAAGACGGTATGCCCGGCAGGCCAGGACAGCAAGGTAGACCAGGACCTGATGCTGGACCTTACCAACCTATTCTGACGCCTCCTTGTATCACTTGCACTAGAGGAAAGCGTGGTCCTCCTGGACGTCCTGGACCGAGAGGACCTAAGGGTCCTTGTGGTGATCCTGGCAGAGATGGCTCCAGTTGCACGGTAACTCGCCCTGGTCCTCCCGGTCCTCCCGGCTTACCAGGCTCTCCTGGACAATGCGGACACAAAGGCCAGAGAGGCAGGCCTGGAAAGTTGATTCAGCGACCTGGACCTCCTGGAGAACCAGGAAGACCAGGTCAGATGGGACCTCCTGGCTGTGTTGGTCCCCGTGGACCAAATGGGAAGATTGGCCTTCCTGGACCTTGCGGACCTCCTGGGGAGCCCGGGTACCCAGGTCGCGATGGACAACCAGGACCGATTGGACCTCCTGGCGGTATTGGTTCACCAGGGGAGCCAGGTTCCTGTGCACACTGTCCTACGCCTAGAACCGCGCCTGGGTATTAAGAGAGCGTTTTCCTGATTCCGTAAAGCCTTAGCTTAGCTTGCATTTGAAATGATTAAACTGCCTGAGCATCAAATAATTCAAAAGAATTAAAGCGTCTGATTTTTGAATAGCTTCAAGAAAGCGGCAGGCATTTGAAACAAACGAATTACCCTTCGCAGTGACGCAATAATTGAAATTCAGCTTGAATAAATTATTGCTGGTGGATCAATTAAACATTAACTGTCCCAAGTAAACATTGTATAATACTAACAGTTCTACTTTTGCTTGCTGAACAAGAATTTAAAAAACTGCTCTCTGATATTTGCTGTCAACAACAGTGATAAAGTTTTCAAGCATGAAGCAGAGGAAAGCCATGAGTCTGCTATTAATAATTTTGTTTTGCTTTGATTTATTTAGACATTTGAAAAAGTTGATTAAAATTATGGCATTGCTTCTTGAGCCTTCATACTATCATTACCTTTCACGTCTGTTTTCGCTTATGGTAGTGGTGTTATCATAAATGTCAATCGGCTTAAGCGGCGAAAGAGAATTTAATTTTTCTAGTCGATAGACGAGCAAGTAAAGGTTTTCGTGTCGAATAGGCAATAAGAAGATCGGTTCGATAAGTTTTCCAGACTGACTGAAGGATATGCACGCTACGAAAAGCAGGCGGCTTCAGTATATCACTTGGTCCAATGCAGAGATGGCATTCAGTAGTTCTGAGTTCTGAAAAATAACAATGCGTGAAAATGGCGCATTTGTTCAAACAGCTTTTTACAAGCTACGTAAATGTCCCACTGATTCTAGACAAGAGAAAAAAGCGTTCGGCTGTGGTTACAAGTGTTTTGCTCTCCTTTGTAAATTATTTCAAAAGCTTTTGCTTCTTCAACTCTCGCAGCAAATTCATATAATTAATAATAAACCAAAGTCAGGTCGACCTGAGGATATGCAGAACGACGAGAAGTCAGCTGATAACGTAATGATAAGCAGAAGACCTTGCTACCCCGAAATCTAAGTTTTAAGAAATTCTGTTGCATTCGTTTGGAGGAGGATATTTTTGACACGTGAATTGCCTTAAGGCAAAGTGCAGGGATGGAGTGGCCCATGTTTCCATGGATGCCAGATTTCCATTCTCTCTGGGTTGTCATACAGAAAGAGTAATCAGTAGAAAAATTAACTTCAGGTTTAAACTTCGAACTGCTTTGCCACCTTTATCGCGTAATTTCGTTTAAACGCAGTGCTTAATAGCTCATGAATACACAAGCAGTGAAAGCGTAAATAACGGGTGCTCTTCTTAGGAGGTAAGTGATTGGCGGCGACTATGTGCACGTGGAATATTTAATCAATGCTTTCTTTAAACGCCTACGATTATGCTGCATTTTAAAAAGACGCGCATAGTAGCTGCAGTTCATTTGACTACCACCTAACAGCTCGTTTAGTGCAATTGTTCTTTACAAATGACTATTCTCTAAATGTAAGTGAGAACAATGCTCAGCTGATAGAACGTGCATTACTGAGTGCACTTTTTTCAAAGCTTCGCAACTTTTGGCGTTAGTTTAGAAAAGCAGACATAGCGCCCTCAGCTGACAGACGTGTTCAATGGGTAACCACGCAAAACTAAAGTTCATTCGGCTTCATGTGTGTTTGTGCGAACGTACGTACGTGAAAAGGAATGTAATAATAAAAAACAATAACGCCTACTGGAAATTCCATTGTTACTGACAACATTTCCGAGTATCTGGATAGTTTTTAAAACACGAAGAAAGATGAATCTAAGTTCTAAAGGGTGTAAATATAACAAGCTGCTGCTATTAATACACAGCATTCGCCTTCCTCAAATTTTTAGCTTAACAATTTTAGAACGTCAGCTCGACTGCCCTCATCATTAGCTCACCAGTGTGGTCCCGAGAGTTATCTTGATTTTCAAATGATACGCTGTGGTGAGCTTTCGATCGTATCATGAACTACTGCATTTTTTAATCTTGTCATGCAAAAACAAAAAGTGCATAGTATGCATGGCGTCCTTAGACAGAAAGATAGCGCATTGATTTCGATTTGCAAAACCAGAGAAATCACAAGCTAAACTGAAGAAGCAAAAGCAACACAGCTCAGTCATTATAGTGAACTAATCACTGCGTATATTAATAGTTCTTTTATAATTCTGTTCTCGTGGATTCAAGACAGACTGCTCATCAGAACATTGGTCATCTTGCCGCTTATACGGTCATTTTTTATCGCAGCAGCGATATTTTCAGGAATAGTTGTTGAGCACTGACTATGTTTTGTTAAATTAAACAGTTTAGCTTCCAAAATACTAATCTGGCTCAAATCATGTGCGAACTTTCATTCGGCTGCATACCAAGGCAGCTAGCTATTCAGTATTACAAGGCAAAGCTTAAAAAAGCTGCAGGTGCGAATGTTCCAAAGTGTCTGCTACAATTCTGTTAACAGATTAAGTTAAGAAAATTCCGTATACCCGCATGCAGCAAGCGGAGAAGTGCTCTTCGTCAATTTTTTCCTTCTCGTAGGCACCGAAGTTCTAGACGCGAAATAGTTGGCACAATGGGCACGACAATGCACGCAGAACTTACTAACAGCAATCGTCTGGTTTGCTGACAAATCAGGTCACGACTTGAGTCAGAACTGGCATCAATCCCATTGAGCGCATATATGGAGGTAACAGTATTCAACACGTCGGATTCGTTAAGAAAATTGTCATTATTTGAATCGTAAAACTGAAATATCCATTGAATTTTGTCTTTTAGCGTACCGTAATAGAGCTTTGATAATGCAGCCATAATTCTCTACGAATAAAGTTATAGCGATTCATTTGAAGAAGGATATGCTAACGTGTTCCCCTACCAACAGTTGTACGTGCTCCTCGTCGCGCGTGGCAAAAACGTCAAACATGCGGTCGGCAAAGGCTAAGCTCACTGCAAATGATTATGCGCTATCTACTGGCATACACCACTGCGGCTTTACCAGCATGCGGAAATATTGCAGCAAAGAGTTGTAGAAATTGCTCCCTATGAACCAAACCGGACGGAAATGTCTGAAACCAATTAAAATTAGGACGAAACGTTTATATGAATGAGGTATATATAAGCAACACTACTATATCGTCTTTTACCGTAACTATCTAAACCGCTGACTATTTTTCTCTATATTCTGTGTTTCACATTACCTGCTTTAGAAGGACATACAAATGCTTGAAATCTTTGCCGTACTGCCGAGAGGATTTGAACAGCTCGTTTACGTCTTCTGCATGCGTCAAGTTCACAGTGAGGGGTTCACTTATTTCTTTCCCTAAAGATACAAAAGCTTACACCAAATATGGTCGTAGAAAACTCAAGTGGATACAGTGTGAACCTTAGGAATGAAAACTGCGCTCAGTGGCATGAGGTTACTTCATAAAATAGGTAAATTTAAACCATTTGTTTCTTATAGCACCACTGGGGCAGTTTGTTGAAGTGTAAAAACCGTTCAGGATTCACTTGCTTACACGCTGAGGGCCGTATGTCCCGCAGCTCCTTCCGCATTCTTTAATTTCCCCACCGAAGTCGTTCGTAGAAGTTATTTACGCTTCTGATTCCATTTCCCACGAGTCAGCGCTAACAAGTGTTAATGTATTGCTTATATTATGATTATTCCCCTTCTATGGCATAATTGTTCCGAATGAGGTCATAGAAGCGGCAATGGCAATTTATTAAGCAAATACAACTGATCATTTCAGTGTAAGTCGCTTACCGAAGACTACAGAGCTTGCAGATATAGACTGACACTTAAAACAGGACAAGGACGACCCATCCCGGCAGTGAAGTGCGCAGAAGGGACTTGCAGCCGTCATTACTATTTTCAATAGTCTATCTGCATTTTCAGTTCCTAACAGCACAGCGCCCAGGGAAAAGCGTTGGAAAAAAGTCCTTAGCAATCAACAGTTCTAATTTATGGATTGCTCATGTTTTATCCGGCAAGTACCGATCAGGGCTGCTCTTTCTCGAAAAGCAGAATTCTAATAATTGGATTTAGGCCTCTGAGGGCCGTTTGAAGGCATGAATCAGTTTCGAAAGCTGTCAGAAATCAATTACTTGTATGCGCAGACAATTTCGTCATGTTAAATCAAGATAGCGTGTTTCACTGGTAGGAT
This sequence comes from Trichuris suis, assembly GCA_000797535.1. Lineage (NCBI taxonomy): Eukaryota > Metazoa > Nematoda > Enoplea > Trichinellida > Trichuridae > Trichuris > Trichuris suis. Next base: position 456,229 of record KN538402.1, on the reverse strand, counting down.
TATTCGATTCTGCCAATGATCAAAAAGCCATAACACATTTTTGAATCAAATGTAGTTCTGTCAATGAGGACTTAGCTATGGCTTGCTATTGCAATATCAAGCTAAGCACAAACGACGGATGCGGTTAATGAAATTAATTGAAAGCTGCTTCTGTATGAGCAATCATATAAATTAATCTACGCGGTTGCATTCAGAGACAGCTTCGAAAGTAGGAGTTATTCCAAATCACCTTCATTCCTGCTCCTCGAAATTACGTACCTCTTTCACGCGGCCACTAGGTAACTTAAAATGGCTGAGAACCCAATGAGTTCTTAAGAAGAGTCTTTCCAGCTGAAACATTACTCGAGAAGAAATTCACTATACCATATGTTTAAATGAATAAGTTGATAAGATAAAGAAATTTTTGCTGTTCTGAAATTTGAGTGCGAACGAAAAAATGATAATAGGCGCAACTGCAAATGCAGTGAGTTTACTTCCTTTTATCTGCAAAGCTCTTTTTCGAGTGCACCACAAGACGTGGTAGCATATTTTGTTCAGAAGGGAAAGACGGGAGCTTGTTTTCCGACTGCTGATTTTTTCACAATGGAATCACGGAACTGGCGACAGCAGTAGCCTTTGTCACGCTTGCTTTTAAAGATCCAGCAAAGCAGCGACTTTTTGACCTAACGTACCTGACCGAGCGGATGTAAAGACTAGGCAGCATTGCTACTTCAGGCAGCTTATTTCCAAGCTCGGTGGAAAGATCAAAGATTTAAGCTAAGTACTAATAAAAGTGTTTTTCAACGGAAATTCACTTTATAATTACAGTGGTAATAAAATCACGCTTACATTTTGCTCCTCTTAATAGCCTACTTTCTAACAACCATAAAATTTGTCGCTGTTTTGATGCCGTAATTTTTAAGATGATGGATTGGCAGACGAATTCTACTGGGAACTTTTAACTTCCTATTAGCAGATGCCAAATGGGCAAAAACTGTTACCTTGAACAGCGCAAGCTCTGCTTAACAGAATGAAAGAACACACACAGATAGCTTTAAAGCTAAAGCTTAGGCAGACGTCTTTTTAGTGAGAACAATTCCCACTTCCTTCGCAAAACAATTATTAAAATGAGGGCAAAGTTATAGCGGAGCTTTTAGTACGCGTTCAAGCTGTATCTATTTCCAAGCTGGATAGTAGCACCAATCGTGTCTACTGAAGTTACTGGCGTAAAGCAATGTAAAACATGTGTTCACCATACAATTTCATCTATTTCGTTTTATTTGCATTTACTTTAAGATATTTTGCGAAACCGTGCTATCTTGACTTATACAAGTAGTTTTGCTATGCCTTCATGCCTGAAAACACGGAAATATATTTCTCTCTCCATTTTGCGTTAAGGATAGGTCTGCATAGGTACTGAAAGCCTCGTCGGTATGCACTGAAAAGGGAACCTTGTTCCAACTTTATATAACCTGAATAGGTCAACAACCTTTACCTATCTGTTCAGGCAAGTCCATTGCAGACATTGAACCATTGACAGAAGCGTGTAGCCTCCATAACAAGCAAAGAAATGGAAGAAATGTTTATGAAATCAACATGACAAAACGAGTATGAAATTGAAATCTCATACATCGAAAGTATTGGGATGGATATTCTCGATACACCTTAAATTATGCAAAATGCTGACTGAGTTTAGGGGAAAGCTCCCATTTAGTTGTATGTAACGATTAGGAGCTGCTTATTTCGTCTGCAGAAGCGGGCAAGCCGTTAGTAACTTTGACGACATTGATAAACTAGCGAATCTGAAGTAGCAATGAAATGATATGTATGATGATGCAATTAAGATAGTTGGATCCAGCGAAGTCAACGCTTCGCATATGACGCGCAAAGATGGTTCATCATCCGCTAGCGATGCAACTGCTGCAACTGCATCACGAACCTTCAGCGTCATAACTGATATGTGGCCACGTGGAGAGCTCAAAGCCTGCCCTTCTTTGAAATTCGCTATGGAGCTCAGATGACAAAGGTAAAAGCGTCCTTTGCATTGTTCACCTTGATTTTATCTATTTCTTCTAGCGGGCAATAGTAGGTACGCTGTTTCACTAATAATGCAAAGTTATCACAAGCATGCAAGTTAGGACTTCTCGTCACTGCTCATTCTTGAACTTCCGGTTATTTTTTCTAGTAAAAAAAACATGAAACCTTCAGAGTCACTTTGCGCTTGGAAAGCATGCTTTAATAAAAAGCAATCTTCAACTATGAGGATCATGTTGTAACCTCGGTGTTCAAACGGCTGCTGAACAAAAGTATCACAACGCAGAGAAGACGTTTACTTGATGATTATTGCTGGCATGTTAGTATTAAATATTGTTACTACTGTTATTGTTTATGTTATTATTATTGCTCTGGAGCACATCAGCGGCAAGAAAATGCAAACAACTCACTGTAATTTTCTTTTGCTCTGGCAATTTTCGCAAGCTCCTTAGAGAGATACGATCCCATTATCTGCAGAGGTGGCGAAACAGCGGAGACCTTCTGAGGAGCAGCGCTGCTTTGTAAGCTGTTTCCTCTGTCAGCCGTTTCGCACTTTCAAATAATCAATTGGCTGGCTTATTCGGCTGCCGCTTTGAATGACATGCATGTCCTGTTATTCGGGCATCTGACAACAACGGAGCGGATGAGCATTTAAAGCTGCGCGTCCCAAAACGGTACACGTCCAGCGAAATAATCAACTTCAGGCAATTATGGTGTAACTGTTGGGAACAGCTATTGAAGCAATTAGTTTTAACGTTTGGAAATTGGAAAGATTTGCATAGCGTTCTTTTCTAAAATTAGCCATATGCAAAAGCCGTAAAACGTAATTTATGGCATTCAGGAATGTTGGCTAAAACTATCCAAAGTAAGCGAATTGCTGCTGCCCGCAAGACGTTGGGCACAACTCTTTGTTGACAGACATGCATGCGTTGGAAGTATCAAGCGAAGCGCCAGCTGACATGAAGAAGATAATTCACGTGTTTTGATGTAAGCGACTGCATATCAGCTGCTCTACATGATCCAGGCCATTTGGAAAAGGACTTTGGGAACATCTGATCACTCCGGCTGGTGGCTCATTGCGAATTTTAGTATGCACATAATTTGCATTTTTAAGGGAAATGATTTTCCAGTGGTTATTGTTCCGTACGCCGTTACTTCTACAGATTACTGGAATTAAACCGAACTTGATGTCAATCTGCGCCGTTATTTGGTTTTTGAAGCATGCTGCAGTTTTGCCAAAGGAAATGCAACGTCAATAAGGCTAAAGCGAAGTGAATCGACGTGAGACCAGCAAGCGGAAATGCCACTTTTCATTCATTTTTACTTATTAAATAAACGAATTGCTTGAATTGGATTAAAGCGGATAGCCCATACGCGACTATCTAATCATACTGTACGCCCCAAAGGGCCATCGCTCTTCACAAAATCGTTCAATACAATAAGTGACTAGCAGTCCCAATGGCCCAATAGTTTCAGCTCTGTTGGATAATCCACTGTAACCTATTCCTTTTAAACTACATTAAATTGCTACTCTTGTCAGCTCACGCCCGCTGCGCGAAAAAATTTGCAATACTTTAGCCTACCACAATAGCATGTTTGTGTGCTCTTGAAGCACCTCCTGTTGAAAAGCGCCAAATCAAGTACGCGAAAATTCCTTCGCGTTTTCAGGACTTAGACTTCAGGCATATTGCTGGACCTTGACTACAGAAAAATTATTTCAGCCCTCATAAAATATGTGGGATGACCTTAGGCGATAAACTTGGGCAATTTCCGAAATGTGCCAATCAGTGACTGTGGTATCAACCAGAGCACAGGCATTATGCCGTAAGTCAGTCGAGCAAACGTAGAAACACTGCCTCTGGCAGTGGCAGGAAAATCTTTTTAAAAACCTTTGATTTTGCTGGAGAAGTTCCATTGTAGCTGAAATTCGGATTTATACTTTCTAATTTGCATAGCTTTTTCAGACAAGTCACGAATTGGTAAATGAACGTTTAAACAGACTCAAGTCTACTGTTACAGGGGCTGAAATAATAATAATAATAATAATAATAATAATAATAATAATAATAATAATAATAATAATAATAATAATAATAATAATAATAATAATAATAATAATAATAATAATAATAGACAGATAAAAAAGAAACTTAGTTCAGTAATTGCGCTTTATACCCATGAAATTTATTGATACTAGCAAGATTGATGACCAAGAACAGCAGAGTCAACTAAGGAGCAGCGGAAAATGGATTTATGCTAATGTAGGATAATTAGAAGAAATATCTGCCAGTTTCCTATCAAACAGGGATCATTTGGCATTGAAGCATATTTCGTACGTTGAGTTGAGCTAGAAACTTTCAGTTGTTTGACCATTAATCAAACGCAGAGTTTTTTGCAAATGGAAGCTTTGCAAGACCGTCAGACGCCTAGAAAATGACAACCATTTACCGTTACGTATGAGAAACAATGGAAAACAACAGAAAAGGACGTGTGGGAGAAGAAGAGAGCAATTATGCTAATGAGTTAGATTTATCCTGTATTTGCAGTGTTTTATTTTGGATGCAAGTGCAAATAAAGCTACTTACTGAATTCTTCCAAGCTTTGCTCAGCATGTAAGTCAATAGCCATTAGGTTTCCTATACACTACTTTTCTTGGACTAATTGTTCTACCAAGCTACAGTTTCGATGTGGCTTAGGATCATTAGAGAAATTAAACTTTAAAACATGCCAAACCGTCTTAAGTCTGTAGAAGAAATTTTAATAAAGCTTTGCCTAACCGGAAGGCGCACATCCGTCATGCACTTATGTAAACGGGTGTTTTGATATTGTCTCCTTTTTAAAGCGACGTTAGCGATATTACTGCTTGTTCACGTTTATTAGAAAAGATACAAGTAGCCTGAAAGGAGGCTGCTTCATTAGGTATTAATATATTCGTACAAAAAGTACAATGAAAAAAGTTCGCTGTTTAAAGACTGCGCTTGTAAAGTAGGTACAAGTAACTGCTCTTAGCTGAAACTAGCACGGAAGTTATCAATAGTATAATTCGTTATAGGTTATAGGCTAAGGGAATTTCACTTTCAAAAATTAAAAATTGATCATTTAACAAATAAAAATTGGCAAGCTTACGTGACTGACAATTTTCTCTCATTAAGGAATATCGGTGTGTTGTGTTTCACGGTTTGCTGAGGTTTTTGAACTTCAAACGATCTTGTGCGGCTATGCAAAAAATAATAGGTCTAGTCAAGAAAGGCGCGAGAGCGACATAGGCGAACTTGTGACCTTCACTCTGAGTCGACCCCTACGAACTGGTTGTTGCATTACTCTGTCCAAGTTGTGCAGGGGTAACCCAAGGCAGTCGAATAACAACATTATAAAACTTGCTTGACCAGCTCTGCTGCCAACGTCTTGAAGGTCTTCCAACTTGGCTAGGTCGATTACCTGCATGTTGTGATGTTGAATGACGGTCATCTGCTTGCGCGCTGACGGAAAGTCTTTCCGCTTAGAGTGATTTGCTTGCCGTCATTTTTGCCGCGCTTCTCAATGGAAAACAATGAACAACAAGCAATACAAAAGGTGAGGATGACTTTCAGACGGTTAGCGACTATTTTAAACAAAGGATTCCCTATTAGATTTGGATAGCATCCATGACAGAGGCACTTGGGGTCTCTGCATTCTGAATAAGACTCAAGTATTTCAAATTACCTAAAACACCCAAATAGGCAAGGTTAACCACAAACTTACAATTCCTTACCTTTGGTCATATCAGCTTGTCCATTTTCATTTTCTTCCTTCTTTTAACTTGGTTTTACTGCGGCTATTTGTCATTTGCATTTTTAGGGAGATTTGGTATGGTTTAATTCATCGGCAGGGCACCCTGAACCAGCGAGGGTGCTGAACATCGAAGGGACGAAGGCGTTTGTCCAACCAACGAGTCAAGTAAGAAAAAATGGCTTCCTAAGCGTTTATGCTTAGCATGCGCAAGCGTAAAATGGCATTCCATAGAAGGAAGCTGTGGAAGTTCCGCTGACCGAAATATCCAAGCGATCAAGTGAAGCAATGGCTTTTGAAGACTTGGTACAGCTCGAGTAAGGACTGCTTATTCCGTACTTCTGATCGCCCTGAACTCCACGAGTTTTAGGGATATTTCGAATGCTGCAATTTCATGGGCTCTGAAAACCAGATTCGATTTCGATAAGTGTTACGTAAGACAATTTGCCTTTAATTATCAGTGTTGAAATCAGACTTAAAAAAGGCTTAAAAACATCAGCAGCTATTAATAAATTGGGCTGCAGTACCACTGAGTGCCACTGGGTGCACTGACTCTTATCGCTGCTTCAGTACCGTGTCATTTTATTCAGACGTTTACAGCTCACTTTCATTTTGAAGTATGCACGCAATTCTGTGACAAAAGGCATTCGAAATGAAACTGCGCTCTACCAATATTATAACGTGTTATTACGTTTCTTGTAACGCTGGCTTATACGTTGTCTCCAGGGAAGAAGAGCCCCTTTGGTCCGTTGCACCCTCAACATTCAACGCTTAGATAAATGTCCTCTGCTGCGTGTCATGAATATGTAAAAAGACTGCATTAACCCTAACGACTATAATGTTCAAAAAAGACTTCACTGTGTCAAGTAGATTATTAGAGAAATTTTGAAACTGAACTTCTCTGCATACTCGGACATTTGTTTCGCTGGGTTTGACATTACTCCAGACTGAGGAATTCTGCAAAATTTTAAAAGCAGCATTATAGCTCCATCTCACAGTTCCTAAATTTATTTATTCACCATTATGATTATTTTTGTAATGAGTAAGTATTATTGTGCATTTCTCCTACGGCACGATTCACTGCCTGCCTTGCCTTCCTGTTCAGCTACGCAAAATTTTCTATTAAATCGTTATTTCCGTCTGAGAATGATGACCTTTGTTTCCCTGTACGATTTTCAATTGATTTAATGCCTTCTTGAACTTTGCTATTTTGCCAGCATGAGCACGTGAAGTCTACAAGCAACAATATCCAATAGTGTTAATGCAATCGTGAATCGAGCAAGCGTTAAATACCTATAATGCTCAGCAGAACTTAAATATCCATTTGTGCGCAGGGTCAATTGGTTTGCTCCTCCCTAATGTCATTTTAAATGCGAGTTCTAACGTTATCTAAACTGTTCTTGTGATTAGACGTACATCGGCAATGTGTTGGTCAGTGTCAATCGATATCGACCAGAAGAAGGCAACTTGAGGAACCAACATGCTCTTTACACTGAGAAAACAGCAAAATCTCTTCCAGCGTAAAGAGTATGACCATCTTTCGTCCTTGTTTCACGTTTTCATGCTCTTTAGGCACCTATTTGGTTTTGCAGCAAATGTTTTCAATCAAATGCTTACGTCTGGAATTTGCCAAAGCATATTTCCTACGTAATGGACTTCTTCAGTCAATTTCATGCAAAGTAACTTTCCAGGGGAAGCATTGGCAGCGGGAAGAGCGAACTATGCAAACGCCTCATTCGTTACCTCACCCGTGGGAGCCTCGGGTAACCTAAAGGGTCTACAGTAGTGAAAAGTTCTCTTTTCTCTTCGTCTAACTTTCAGAAGAGGCCCAACGACCTCAGAGTTGGAAAGTGCAATGACAATTCTGGAATCATTTACAAATGCAAAGACTAACGCAAATGACAGTTCTACGCGCTGTGCCAAAGTATTCAGCCTGTGTTATGAAAAGTAAGTACTGATAATGGTTTGGTTGTATCCTGCGATAAGCGCAAAGTAAGCCGTACAAACCAACATCTTTTCTTATTATCACATAATCACAGGCTGATGCAGCGTCGTCAGCGACCTTTGATACTTTTGCTTCATTTGACGCCTTCTAGCCTGCGTTCTTTTTGAGACTCCCTTTCACATTTACCAAGTTAACAAAATCGATACTCTTACAGATTCATCCAGTTAATCATCTACGCTACGTAGCAAATTCTGAAACGCTAATTTCAGGAGGTGCCTTCGTTCTGCAAACGTGTCATTGCTCCTTCTTGAAAAATTTCGGCTCGTAGCCCAAGCGAAGCAGGAGCGAAACTTTCACGTGTTTTATCAGTTGCTGGCTGGTCTTGACGCGCAAGCGAAGCAGAGTTTTGGCCTAACTGATCCGAAGAACTATTTCTACCTCAACCAGGTGAATGAAAAAATAACATGCTTTTTTTCGGGAGCTCTGTTTCATGTAATTTTCCCTTTTTACGATGACGTCCTATTCAGATGAACTTGTTGATATTACGAAGTTGTTTATTGCGTAAATGTTTGCGTGACGTTCGAAACTACACGGACGCCTATCGGTTTAATTTTGAAAAAAATAGGCACATGCAAATTTCAGCTGTCACTTTTGTTTTCATGGTCAGTGCACCTATTGCATTTTGGCTTTCCCTTTCATTCGCTTCAAAGCTGAAAGCGAGTTCTAATTTTTTTAGGGGAAAGGAGTCAGTCTTGCGAGCAAGACTGATGCTTCCGATTATCGCTTGCTTGAAGAAGCTCTTGAAGCGGTCAAAATAAAGTCTGACCAAAAGCACTGCATACTACGACTTTTGGCTGCAATACTTCACTTGGGCAATGTTTACTTTGAGGAAGAGGAAGTATGACGCTGTTTCTTCACCTGCTTGATATATTGTGCGTTATCTGAGCTCTGTGAGCGACATTCATGGTGAACCGCCGCAATTCGAGGAATTCATCACTGTTTTCTTGACACAAAACTAAATGTTGAGCTCTTGATAAACATAGTAATTCCAGCTGCAGCAAATATCGCCAAAAGGTCGAATCTTTATTTATTAAATTAAGAAGGCGAGAATGTCAATAATACCATTATATTACTTCATCCTAAAAAATCGAAGTTTTCGAACCGTTAGAAGACTTTTATCTATACCAACAAGAATTGATGATTCGTATTGGAGGACGAAAGCGGAACCAAAACTATTTCAATTGGCAACAGCGGCGAGGTTCAATGGTGCGCCTACCTTCTGCAAATGGATGCTGATGCGTTGGTTCGCAAACTTACGACAAAGGTTGTCTTTAGATTGTCAACTTTCTTTCGCTGCCTAACTGATCCGCGTTATCAAGGAATCCCAAGAACAAAAGACTGTGCAGCGCCTCAGCTTAGAACGCGCCTTGGACATGAGGTGAGCAATTTCTTCCTATAACAGCATTTTGAATTCGCTTTTCCGTGCCTAATACTTTCGTATAAAATTGGAATGCGAATTTTACTGATTGCGTTATTTGAATTCTTTGGAGAAAACGTATTAAGTATTTCTTTAAGCTTAGGCAAGCTAGCTGCAAAAAAGTAGTCGCTCCATATACAATTAACATTAAGTTCACTCATTGTCCTCTTGAATGAAAACACTGATGGTCCCCTTTTCACGCTGCAAGCACTCAATGCATGTAGCTTAGGTATCCGTGCGTAAAACAGCTAATATTTTCTGCATACGCTAATAGGTTCCCGTCTGCATCCTTCAAACGCAGTTCCGATAAATTGTTCAGTGTGCATACTTCTTTGTTAACTTAACAGTAATGAGTCCTGTAACACTGAGTGACTGATAGTTAATTAACTTTTTTGCTTCGCCCTTCCACCCGTGTTTACAACTTCAGAGATGCATTGGCAAAAGAACTATACGCAACGTTGGTATCATGGTTAGTCTCTCATATCAACAAACGTCTGGAAGGACCCAGCGGCAAGACGAGCATCACTATTGTGGACATGTTCGGATTTGAGGTATTGCAAGCATTATCATGTCTAATCTAACTGAAGCAACAGTTTTGTTTCAGTGCTACAAGACCAATACATTTGAGCAGCTATGCGTCAACTATGTCAACGAAAAGGTTCAGCAATTTTTTGTGCGCGTCTCTTTTTGCACTGAGCAGCTGGAGTACAATGAAGAAGAAATAGCTTGGGGACAGAGCGTTGGCCAGTGCCTAGCAAATGATGCTGTGATCAACCTCCTGACAAAAAAGCCTAACGGCATCTTACAGTTGCTAGCCGACGAGTGCAACTTCCCGAAGGGCTCCGATGAGTCATTTGTTGTTAAGTGCGACAGCTGCCATCAGGACAACGATGCCTACATAAAGAAAAAAACTAATGCGCATGAGTTTACTATACAGCATTTTTTCGGCCCACTGCGATATAACGCGCTCGGGTACGTGGAAAGAAATCGTCAATTCGCCAATGGTCAAGTGCTCTCTATTTTACAAGAAAGCCAAAACACCGTAATTTCGCAAATTATGCTCAAGCTGCTTTTTCATCCGTTGATTTACAGCTTGTGAGACAAATGCTTAGCCAAGTGAAGACGAACTCTACCTCTCTTGAAACTGAACTGGAAGAAAAAATGCTTGCCGGCTCCAGCAAGGTTCATGCTACCGTTACTGCCAGTCTTCAGAATGATGCTAAGCAGTTAATCTGCCGGTTGGACAAATCATTCACGCACTTTGTTCGATGCTTAAATCCAAACAAGTGCAAGGTGGCGGACAAATTCGAACTGCCTTTCGTGCACCAGCAGGTCAGAGCTCTTGGGCTGCTGGAAATATTGAAAATGCAGAAGTTCGGTTTTCCACACAGACTTACCTATGCTGAGTTTATCAACAAGTAATTGTGCGCAGGGTAGGCGTCCTTCAGACTGTTATTTTTCATTCGCAGATACGGCTTCTTGCAAAGCTGCGAATCTGCTAACGATAAATCTGAACAGCGAAACCAGTGCCTGAAAATTTTAGCAGCTGTAATGAAAGAGCATTCACAAGAATTCCGCCTTGGAAAAACGAAGGTGAGTGTTAGCTATGATATCTCCTACATCACGCGAAAGCAAAATATGCAGGCAAGTATTGTTCTTTATGTTAAGGTATTCATGAAAGAAACTATACTTGAACATTTGGACAAAACAGTAGAGAAGCGCCTTGGATCAGCCATTACAGCAGTGCAACGTGTTTGTCGCGGTTTTCTGGTGCGCCGACGATACAAGCAATGCAAGAAAGCAATTATTGTGATTCAATCGCGTGTCCGCGGTTACAATGCGAGGTTTAATGCTGTCAAAGTATTTCACAGCATAAGACTTACTTTTTCAAAATCGAAGGATGCGTTTCGCTCGCATGAAACTGCTAGCACGCGAAAAGGCAATGCAATCTGCAAAACAAAGCAAAATCCTGAGTGCTTTTCGAGCAATGACTGACGCATCGCATTGCAATGAAGAATCAGTAAAAGCATTGTTCAGCAACTTTACCTCCACTGCGGTTACGTTCATCTTTAGAGACGACTCGATTCGATGGTAGCAGTAGTTGATCATATTCCATTGCCAAAAGTATTGTCTGACATCATATACCACTGTTCAGGTACTTTATACAACTAATCAGCAAACGCAGTACGTAAAATATTCGTCCAGTTTATAATTCATACATAGTCTGCAAGTGTTCATATAAGGCAAAAGTGACAAAGAGTTTGGCTATTTCAGATGAAGGCAGTTGCATTTAGACGTTTAAACATTCATTAAGAAAGAATATCTTTTCTTATTCGACAAGCTGACATGAGATCCCCAAGGTTTATTTATTTGTCATGCGCAGCTTTTTAAAAATTGTTATTACTTTCAAAATTCTATTAATAACTTTTTACTGGCTACCAATACCCGATGTCTTTTAGGAACTATACCTGAGGAGTACGTAGTGCGAGATGATTTGGGAATGCCCTTTCGTGACCAGGAATTGATTGTTCCACATGATTTGTATTATTATCCCTTCGAGAAGTTCGTCAGCCTTTGCTTCAAGGTATGCTCTATGCTCGTAGGACTGACTGCAGTGAAGCTACTGAACCCTTTAGTATCACAACTGGAAAAGCCGTCGGGACCCAATCAGTACGCCTTTTCTGCACAAAGATAACGAGGAAGACATCGAGCAATCCTTGATGTTGTTCAAACTGGTAGCCGTACATCGTATGCGGTTTTAAAGCTTAAAATTGCATGTATAGATTCTGCGCTACATGAACGATTCCAGTCTCACAGAAGACCAGGAAATACTGCTGGCGAATTACATCATCAAGCAGGTAGGAAACTCGAAAACTGCGCTCGTGCTGAAGACAAGTTATATATGTTACAGGGAATAGACAAAGTTGCTTTGAGAGATGAGATTTACGCACAGATAATCAATCAAGTGCATGAGAACCCAAATCAGGTCAATGCGGACCGTGGCTGGCGACTAATGACACTTTGTTCTTCATCCTTTCCTCCATCGACCGCCATGTTCAAATACATACTAAAGTGATGAGACAAATATCTAAAACATGTGCAAGTGCTTGATTTTAGTTTTATTATGAATACGGAGTGTGATGGCTTTCAAAACTTGATAAAGAATAAGCTTCTGCGTAGTGTTCACGATGAAAATACGACTTGTCGCTCTCATCCACCAACGGTCCTTGAACACAGGGCTATCAAATGCAAAGGCAAAATGATTTTGTCTTCTTACCTAAGCGACGGTATACTCAAAGCAAGCCCTAACGAACGTCGAGTATGTTGCATAATTTAGGAACGAAGCTTAAATCGCAAGTGGAGTCTTGGACGAAAGCAGAAGACTTCGCCAGCCTATCCCTACAGCAATGGTGCTTGAGCAGTGTAACGACGCTTTGTTCATTATAGAAGTTTAGGGGCTTTGACGAGCACAATGGCTGGACAGTCAGCATTGAAAATGATGCAACAATTTTTCATCTGTCCGGAAATCATTATTTGTTAGACTTCATTAGCTACTTGGAGCAACCAAAGGAGTTGCAATCAAAGCAGGCGGACTGCATCACCTCAATGAAGCATGACGGAATGTCAGACCTTTACGGAATAACGGCGTCAGAACGATTGGATGCGTTGCAAGAAAGAAGACGACCATCTTCCTCACCGTCCAGCAAACCCCCCACCGGAAGAAGGCTATACATGCGTAATCATGATCGAACAGCAGGCAACGAGCAAGGTATTATGACTTTCAACTTTTCTAACTGACTGATAATGCAGCTAGGCGGTGGGTGCGCGAATTTTTTTCCTGCTCTACTTCTTGAAAGCTCGAAGAATGCTCGAGTATTGTTCTTTTAATACGTTTACTTATAATTCCCATCCCTTTACATTTCTTTCGATAAGTTAGAACGGCAGACGAAAGTTGAGAACGCAGTTCGAAAAATCTGCATGCTTTACATTCTTTTGGGCGTTGTTAATAAAACCCTCAGCGTGCGTTAATTAAAAAATGAGTCAGTATTGAAATTTAGGGCGCTATGTAGCAAGGCCGCCGTTCACCAGGGAATCAAATGAATCGTTGTGCAGAAGCACTAGCGAAGCTCCGATAATTAATGACCAAGAAGTTGACGACTTTTTGAACAGTCTCATTCAAAGTGTAATCCCATTTTATCTTTTTTCATTTCTTTTCTTCGCACATATTTGGAATTGCAGAATTCTGCGAATTTCCATAGCGCAAAGCAGCTTGCGGCTAATATAAGAGGAAGAGACGAGACAGCCCAGGCTGAACGAAGCGCAACTTTGCTCCACAATGATCCTTTAAGGCATAACCAGCATCCACCTCCTTTATTGTCCATGCCTTCATATGCACCTCCTGTTTTTGTAATGCTGCCATGTACAGGTAATAAGTATTGACCTATTGCGTGCATGTGCTTAAACAATATCACCGTTTAGCAGGAAAAATGCTGATCAGCGATTGGCAGCAGCTAAGCAGTAATAATGTCCAGGCAGTAACGCCAAATGTGCAGTGCGACGGCAACAGCGATAATAAACTGCTTTTCAGATGCCCACGTTGTACAGTTCCGCAACAGCGGATAAATGTCAGATGGCTTTTCATGGACCAAGCGAAGCGAACTTCATGTTGCCACTTCATGGAGCTCCTCTTCAATGCGCGCCATATACCGTAGTAAGTGTGCGTTAGAAAATAAAAGAAGCTCGGATAAAGGATTTTTTAAAAAATAAATAAAAATGTTTACATATTTTTGTGCAGAAGGTATCTTTTTTGCATAATTTGTTATTGTCAAGAATGGCCAACCTTTTGGGATCCATATGTTCCTGCCACCAACGTGAAATCAGTAGAAAGTTCTTTTCTTCAAAGGTTCCATGAAAACCCATGCGAGAATTGGAAATAACGGACTCCCCATTGGAGTCTCGTTACTTTGTTGGTAAAAGCACCTTTGAAGGTGTTATGCACAAGGAGGGGAATCATACAATGTGATACGGATTGAATCTTGTGCTTAATGGAGGGCGATGATTGGTGCAGAGTTGGTATCCCAATACGAAAAGGGTTCATGCCATGAGAGTACTCCCCTTTAACGTCCTAACTTACAAGTATATCAGTGGAGGTTTGTACACAAAGTACGCCAATACTTTCATAGTAATTAACCATATCGATTGACATCCATTTGTTAGATAACCTTTTTGTAGATGCTTCCTAATATGGACTGCAATAGTTCGCATCAAATTGTGGAAAACCTTGAAGCAATTCGCTGGTTGCTGTTAGTTTATTAATCCGCCAATCTTTTATGTCATATTATCACTTTTCAGGGGAGCGAACCTTTCATTTTCATCTCCTTATAAAACATTTCAACCTTCTCTCCCAGCAGGAGCAGAGCCCTTTTGCATATATGAGAATAGTAATAGCGGACTGGCAGTTGCACGAGCGAATGGACAATCACGCGTACGACTACTGGCTTTTTTCGCTTAGCTTTTGTTTTACTCTTCACATGCCTGTATGGATCAGGAAAATTTCCACTTTGAGAACGAAGTATAAATCTGATCGATATTTATCAATGCATGGTTCTTGCTGATGAAGAAGCTTCTGCGTAATATCCCTTATTGCTCATTATCCTTAAATTCCCTAATTCTCGCGAAGATTCGTTAAGCGTAATCTCTATTTTGCAATTTCAGCAGAATGGATGGGGAATTCCAGCTATGCCCTCTCAGAATGGTCACTGCCCTACTGGACAACTGCCTTAGTAAGTCGATCGCTATTTTCAAGGGTGGCATAAGCGGCTAACGACAAACTTTCGAAACATCAAACAAGCAAAATATAAAACGCTTTAATAGACTTGAAGTTTCTTAAGATATGCCTATATTCATTCTCGTGACAGTATACAACATTAATCATTTGTGCGTGTTTCTGAAAACTTAGTTTCTTGGTATGGGACAGTAGTACTTCGTGTAGAGTACAGAACTTTATTATTGCGGTAATGTCCCCTTATTTCAATTAACAAAGTTTGTCCGGAACTTTCGCGTTAGGCCTTAACCCGTCTTCAGCGGATAGGCATTCTCACTGCCTATCCGCTGAAGACGGGTTAAGGTCTAACCAGAAAGCTCCGGACAGACTTTGCTGACTGAAATAAGGGGACATTACCGTAACAGTAAAGCTCTATGCGAGTATGTTGGTGAAAATAGATTCAGGTAGCTTACAACACGCAGAAATAAAATTTAATTCCATTAACTCTGAATAACTATACTTCAACTGATCGCTTGCCTACATCGTTATCAGCTGATATAATTTACCATGCACCTTTCTTAGAAATTATTCTCAGGTTCAGGTGCAGAGCTCATACTATTTGCTGATTATACTGACTTCTGGTGGACTCATTAAGTGCATAAGTTTGTGACTAATTAATGGCCAGCCACTGTTTACCTAAATTTTTTAAATAGTATCTGTAAAAATAAGAGTTGGTTCCTTAGATGCGACCTTTGTTCCATAAAATGAGAGCAGCATTTCATCCATTAAAAACACCGTTACGTATCATAAGATAATGCTGAAAAAAGATGAAAGGGAGGGCACTGGTTCAAAGATGGAAGGTGCTGTTTCTACAGGTTCGTTAGCGTGCGTGTTCCAGTGGTGTTTTATTCTCTAACACCTAAACGTCTCTCGGCCTAATTGTAAGGTGCTTGAGTAATTTCGTTGAATGTTGTTTCCGCCAGCTTGGACTACTTCGTTCATTTCGCATTAATTTTTAAACGACCTGTAAGTTGCTGTCTCCTTTTAGCCGCCCTATGCCTCCTGGACAAAGCAGTATAGACACATTCGGTAACTGGCACGTGTCATCATGTTTCCATTTATCCAATAGTTTCTTTAACGCAATAGGCTCTGGAAATAAATTAGTTTATTCCGTATCAAGACAACCGGAACAGATGGACTCTCAGAAGTCATTGCTTAGCGCGGAATCGTTAAATACAAATCGTTCCTTAAGCAATGGGAACAGCGACTTGGAAAGATGCACCATTGTCTCAGAAAATGGTAGCGCAGAACCTGAAGTGGACGAAAATATGAGCAGAAGACTAGTCAGTCGATACATGAGGGCTCATCAGGGTTCAAACTGCAACAGTGAAGTTTCATCTTCCTTTGACGTTGGAGTTGCAAATAACAGGAGCGGCAGTTGGTGGTCAACCGATTTTGAAAATAGAAGCATGTTGAGCAGCGGTGAAAAAACGAACGAACATAAAGTGATTTCCAACAGAGCATGGAAGCATCCCGCTGTATCTTCAGTAAGGAAGGATGGCGACACGGATGTTTATTATAAAGGCTCAGACTTATGTGCGTCGGCAAACAATCTCAGCATCGCAGACAGAGAGTCAGTCGTCAGCGATTCTAGTACCTTAGTTTCATGTACAGCAAAACAAGGTAAGTTGGCAAACCCAAATCTGCTTCTAATTATGGGATGGGTGATCTTTTAGGAGACCGAAGCGTCAGTGGTGTATCCAATCGTCTTTCAACTGTACCGCAGTCGAATCTCGATCTCAATGGACGATATTACTCCAAGCGTGATGGATCAGTCGCGGATCACTTTGGTGCAACTCTATCAGGTTTGAGAGAGAAGCGTAAAAGTGCAGTAATGACTTACGGACGGGTTCCATGGCGCGTATACCTGAGGAAAGAGGTGCGCAGGTTTATGACGACAACTGTTTTTCCCCTGTAGGCATAATATTGCAGTTGTTCTTTCCCAGCGAAACTCTTCAACATACAGCCTCTATCAATGCCATTTTTCATCAAATAGTACGCGACTGCTTCAATGAACAAAACAATTTTCGTCTGGAAAAAAAGCAGCGGATTCAAATGCTTAGACTACTGAGTAATGCATTTTCGCTTCATTTGCTGAAGCTACAACGGAGGCGTAATCTTTCAGATTCAAATGGGATTCATGAAGACTGTATGCCCTTGCCAGACCTGTCTATTTCCTTCAAGAAGCATGTAATTCAGATCGCTCGGTCGTGGCCGTTGTATTTTTGCAGACTTTATCCAGTAATGGTAAAATGTCAATTTTACAATACGCTTTTCCATGCGTGCTAAACGATCATGTCCAATGAAGGTTCAAAGAAAAGCAGAATCCAACATTCCACGATATCTAGCCATTTCTGAGTCTGGAGTATGGATCATTGCCAAAGAGCGAGATATATCCAAGGAGGGAGGATCATCTATCATTGAGTGCTTTGAGTAAGGCGAACATGATGAAGGACATATTCGGATAACACTTATCATAGATACGATGACGTCGACCATACTGAAGCGTCAAAGAATGAGTTTTCTCTTTCTACAATCAATGGAGTTGTAGTTCGGATGATAACTGAATCGGCAGAACAAATTGAAAATTTGGTCAATAACTTCCTTTACGGTCCACACCAGGTCGAGAGTGAGATATAACTGGACTCTGGAAACTTTCTATTGCCTTTTAGGGAAAGAAATTAGTCCGCGCAACGTCCGACTACATTACTGCAGAGCCAAACTTACTTTCCTTCCGCAAAGGACAAGTAATTCAGCTTGTAAAAACAATTTCCGGAGTTCATCCTGGTGAAGGTAGATACTCTTTACTACTATCACAGCACTGAATGTTTTTTCTTCTTAAGGGTGGCTGTATGGTAAAATCGACTCGAACTATGGATTTTTTCCTAAGGAACATTTGCAAACTGTTGAAGAGAAAGATGAAAACGATGTTGAAGTAAGCATCATTAAACAGCCATTTTCCTTGTGCATAATCACGGAAGTAGTTCATTATATAACACTTAAAGGACAGCAGTGACAGGAAAGTGTGCGTCATTAATTTTGAACCACTTTCTTTTACTCTCGGCGTTCACACTTTTTCGGCACCATTTTCATGTCCGCCTGTTGAAAGGTAGCGGAATGCCGTTGACGATGCCTTTTGTGCAAGCGCAGTGACAAAAAATGGAATGTACTTTTCAAAACTCAGTTAGACAGAACAGGAAGCATCGTTGCCAAAGGTGCTACTATGAATAGGTCATAGCCCACTGCCACTAATCTTTGTATGCCGTCGCCTTGTCTGATTGCAGCGCGAAAATTGAGCTCAACTAAAAAAGGCGTCTCCATTTTATACACGTCAAAAAATTGTATGAATGGACGCAGCGGGTTCATACTTTTTATAGCAATTTCTTTGACC
The DNA here is from genome assembly GCA_000797535.1 of Trichuris suis. Taxonomy (NCBI): domain Eukaryota; kingdom Metazoa; phylum Nematoda; class Enoplea; order Trichinellida; family Trichuridae; genus Trichuris; species Trichuris suis. The sequence continues at coordinate 437,811 of KN538402.1, read as the reverse complement.
ATTCTTTGTTGGGAATTTGAAGTCCTGTTTTTTGCCAAAATAACAATTATGCAATTTCAATGAGCCCTACGACTTCGAGCTTTCTGCTGTTTCCTATTCGGCTCGGTAAAAGGGCTCTAAATGCCTTACGCGTACGTACTCAAGTCTAGTACAACGGATTGTAGCAGTCGTTAGGGTTTTATGGCTTTTTGCAAGTCAAATAAATTTTTCCTTCAACTTCTGATCACCCTTAGGCATATGCTTTCAATGGGAGCGAAAGTGTACTTTAAAGCCTTCTTCCGCGCAGGCCGCGTCGTAAAGCTTGTAAATGTTGTTCAGTTTACATTCTGACGCCTGCGGCAGTTTTGAACTATCAAGGTCGTAACGAAAACAAAGCCATATCCCATTGCAGAACGTTCCATAGATTCCAAATGCTAATTTATAAGCATTATTTCGGAAATGAAGGCCAGACGATAACAGAATTTGTACAGTCATGACCTTGGCCGCCGTTTCTTGTAGTGAAAAAGAATCTGGTAAACTTAGTTCGCTGACATTAAAAAGTCTGAAAGCGTAGATAGTTGAAGCGGGAAAACACAGTGTTCTCATTTCTGCTGACAAGCGCTCAACAGTCAGCTTGTCTGTCATTTGCTCTCTAATGAAAAGCATTGCAAGCAATTAAAGGGAATAAGATATTTCATACAGCTGAAGAGAATTCATATTATTGATACCATCTCTACGTATATGGTATCATTGGCTTTCAAAGAATTCTTTTCCTGATGGCAGACTTCAAGGTCGACATAATTTTTAATAGTTCCGTAAATAGAAAATTCTAAGCTGCGTCACAATGCCTCATAGTAAGTCATCGCGTAAGCCCAAAATATAAAATCTGCCAGAGGAAGTATAAAAATTAGCATATTTAGCTTATGCTGCTAATGCTACTTTGGGAGGTGGGAAGGAACCTGAACTTCATTGCAAAAGCGCATCAGACCGTGTTTTTTAAATTAAAGCCAAAATTACAACGCAGCTGTCAAGCTTCCGCAGATCCTATCGTCAACGTCTTAATAATGGGTTTACAAGGCCTGTCATATTTGAGGAAGTGCAACTTTTTCTTGACTGCATTGATGTTCAATTTAACGTCAATTCGCTCTCGACATTGTTCGATTTATGGTTGTTCTAAAGCGATCTGTTTGGGGACGATCATTCCTATTCTCAGTGCCGCCAATGTGGACAACAACCTTGACCAGTCATTCGTCCACTCGCATTATAGCTAGTTTAGGCCTATTGCCAGTCTTTTGTACAATCCTGCATTGGCTGGCAAGGTTAGTCGGTCGTGAAGACCTCTCGCATGGCGAATGCTGAATTCGAGCAGCGCTTGTCGTCTGCGCGATTACTTCTTTTCAAAAGTAGAGCGCAAGTCAGACAGCCGTCCGATGAGACTGTGCTGCAGCAGCGCTAGCATTGCGATGCTGTTGTTTCGGCTGTCACGTTCTTGACTGGCTACACATTCCCCTGAGAATTATGCTGTCTTCCAGTTTACAGGCGAACCTATCTGTCCTGACTGACGAATCAGAGCAATAATGCTCTTAAGGTCCCAGTGGCTCTGGTTTTTCATGGACCTGAGTGCCATTCTTTTTTCTCCAGCTGCTCTAAGCAGCATTTAACCGCTCAATCAAGCAGTCACTGTATAGTTTCGTAAGTAAATGTCTCAAAAATACTACCTGTGCGATTTGCCTAAGCAAAGACCATCATACAAATATCACATTTGCTGTTTTTCCTTCCGCTGGCCTTTGGTGGAAGACCATTACTACGTCAAATACGTAAGTTGTCTTGTCGGCTGTTCGAATTTCATTTCTTACAAATTAACTACACAAAATAAGGCGGCAAACAATTACTCTATTCTTATTTAAATTTGCGTTATAGTATGTACTAATTTCAGCCAGCCGATACGTATGATGCCCAAAGCCAAAGGAGCGAGTACGGGCCCATGCAAGCTGCTCTTGGTCCCAGGGAAAAGCTGACAATGATGGAGTTCGCCATGCAGCATTTCAAGAAAAGTCCAAGGTAACACGGAACTCATGAACCCAAAAACTGCACCCGTAAATTGGATTGAACGTTAGCGGATAAGGCGCGCCCTTACCCTGTTGGGAACTGGTCTGCTGAATATAAAAACGACCTTGATCGTCAGCTGACCTTGAATTAAATCAAAAACCTTGTTTAGTATAACCGTTTCTCCAACATTATACTTTTCAGCATGTACGCTAAAAATGCGGTCGCTCACAAGGTTTACGGGCACTCAAATTCCTCGTTCTTTTTGTTTAGTGCATTAACTTCCCGTGCAGATGTGCTGGCGATAGTTTTAAAAAGTTCCCGCCCAAGCTGTCATCTTGAACTTTATGGTCTTCTTGTTAAGTCTGCTAATGTTCCACTGCTTTTCTCTCATTTTATTATTTATCCCTGGCGTGGAATATTGGTATTTAAATGAAGGTCTATTCCAATGGCCTCGGTGCCCTGATAGCCTTGTCCCAAATGGGCAAAGCCGCCTGTTCAGTATAAGTTTATTTTTAGAGCCGATTCAGGCCAAAGCGGAACGTTCAGCTCTACATTGAAACGGAAACCAAGTAAGGCAAGCTGATCTTCCGTTTTGTACAACAGAATGTTGCAGAAAAAGAGTGGACTTGGAAAGAGGTGGCTGATCAAATAAAGCACACAAAGGTAAAATGTATTTACTCGCAGAATCCATATGTTAGCTTCTGTGACTCGTCAATATTTTCATTTCCAAACTTTTTGCTATACTTCTATAATTAGCTTCCTTGAATTAGAAGGCCGCTTAAGAAAGTACCTAACATCCTTGAGTTATTCAGACTAATAATATTATCCAGATCCAGAGACTGTCCTCAAGTGACAGAAAGATTTTTAGTGGAAAGTTAAATAAACCATATGAACACAAAGCATAGTCGCATAAAAGTCTATAACCGTTTACCTTGACGCATCTGTTATCTCTGTATATAGGCGAATATGTACATATTTGTGTTACCTCTCTTAAAGCTGTCGTGCGCGTTTGCAGAATCCCATCGACAGTTCCTTGCTAAAGTTGGAAAAAGCCTCGCTGAACAAATTGGCAGTCGAATGCTTTCTCAGTAAGTGCATGCGGCTACCTGCCCCAATTCCACGTGGCTCCTCTTGTAGATCTCATGATGTACATGGGTGACTATCCGTTAAAAAAGGATGCAAATTACATGGACTGCGTTTATAAAATTCTTGCCGCCTGCCGGGACCATCCGACGCTTCGCGACGAAGTTTACTGCCAAGTCATTAAGCAGCTGACGAACAACAAAAGTTCCAAACCGTACGTGCCAGCTTGCTGTTCCTTCTTCCTAAAAAAATGTTCAACTTGTTTTGTTGTTGGCCGCATAATTCTTCCTTTAAAGATTCTGTTTTGCTACAAATAATTAAATACGAATAGTTTGTAAACAACCGCGCTCAGAGAATGGGAGAAAAGTAAATAGAATCAAGATTTTAAATTGGGAAAAGCAATGGCCAATCTTTTGCTAAATACTCGTCATGTGATCAGCATGACTGTTGTGGACGTCTGCGAACCGCTATCCTTCTTTAAGCGAAAACAGTTATCTTGCAGCATCTGCAAGTAAACTCATTAATTTAGGGGAAACAAAGGTTAAATCAAGCGGTTTATGAAAGCATTATTATTTACACAAGTTTATTGAACTTTATTACTGCAAATACAAACTGTATCTGGTTAACGTACCTGCATTACCAATAGAACTGTATGAACCTGTTTGATTTTTTTCAACCTGGAATGAATAAAACTTTAGTTAGGCAACCTCTTCCTTATGACGAGCGCATCCAAAATAAGAAAGGAAGCATCTGTTTCACTTGTTCACTTATTTGTTTGAATTGGTTGAAATAACCTACCAGTTACGAATTTTTATTTAGAGATAGTGCCCTCATGGGTTGGCGGATGCTTTCGATACTGACATCCTATTTTGACTCGTCGGATGTGCTTCGTCCTTATCTACTTAAGCATTTGAAAGAAGCTGCAAGCGACAGTCGAAGACCGTATCACGGTGAGCAAATGAAGCGAATGTTATTTAAAAACTTTTTATGGGTCGCTTTGTGGAGATTGAGAGTAGGTGGCTTTGTACCTCAGTGCATAGAAAATATGACGTAGTAAAGTCGTTCGCTTTGCCAAACATGTGACTTAATCCCGTTAAGGAATGCCCCATATTTGGTGAACAGTCTTGACATATGCTTAAGTCTTTTCTTCGTAATGAATTCAATGAGGCTCTTGTCAGCTCATTTTTCCTTGAAGTTTGGCGAAGCCCAAACATACTGTAGGACCTCCAGTTTAATGAAACAAACTTGTTAAACTTTTGAACAACTTTGTGCTGAGATGTTAACTTCTCTGAGCTTTCAGGGACAGCTTCGGAGTGCTATCAGAACTTCAAACAAACACTTCAATTTGGCGGAAGAAAATGCCTCTTAAGCCCAAAAGAACTGGATTCCATATCGGTAGGTTAGCCATTGTGGCGTTGCTTTTCCTCCCACCTTTGAGCAGCCTCGAAAGTGCATCCGTACACAGTCCCGAGCTTGATAAGCGAAGCATACCATTTAAGCAGCATTCTGTCTAAGGCCACGCAGTCGCCCGCTCGTCTTCGCCTCGTCTTCAATTTAATCAGCCGCGCTTGTGAATGACCAAATCACGTGACAAGAGTTGTGCACTTTTTTTGCTTATTTGTTAGCACTAATCAGATCCGCAGCAGTTGTTGAAAAATGCGTCGGCTAGAGTACATCTGATTATTCTGTCAGTCGCGGAAAAAAGACTTTCATACTGATTGATTAACTTTCATTGAATATTCCATTTGAGTCCAGCAAGTGCTATCCTTTGCCTGCCACTATGATTAGAAATGAAAAATGAACGACTTGTTGGAACTGCAAGAGTATTACGTTAATGATTTGAGTATTGCTTCCGCCTTCCGAACTTAACTTTGTTTTGCTTCTACATTTAGCAAGGGAAGAACCTGAAACGTCAAGTTTACCATCTACCTGGCGGAACGAAAAAGGTGATAAACACGAAGGCGGTAACCGTTGTGGAAGAGGTGATCAGGCAGCTTTGTCAAGATCTGAACATAAAAAGCTCCTTAGAGCAACAAGAGTTCAGTCTTTGCGTTGTAATTGAAACAAGTCAGTTTGAATCGGATACCTTCCTAAGCATTCTAAAAATTCTCTGTTATAGGTAATACCATGAGAATTTTATCGAATGATGAATATATTCTTGATGTGACGACTGAACTTGAAAACAATGGCTTAGATTATTTCATACTGCTGAAGCGAATCGTTTGGATGCATCCCCTTAGAAAGGACAGCGAGCTGTATACTGACATTATGTTCTTCCAAGTATTCGATCTGTTTAAGCACGAACGCCCCTAACGCAAAATTTTTAAGGTTCTACCTGACTACTTAGAGGGTCTGCTAGTGATCATGCGCGGACCAGATTCCCTCAGCGCGGCTACTATGGTAAACCTAACGATGTCTGCTTCGATTCATGTAGTTCCCTGCAGGATGACATAGCCTCACTTGGGGCTTTGCTAGTGTGCGCTGACGAGGGTTGGGATGGACAATTCATAGGGGCGCAAGATGTTGGCACCTTTCTGCCAAAGACGGTATTTCAAGTGCGCCACGTGAGCATGGAACTTTGGGCGGATCGCGTCAACCAAAAGTTGCGTATGCTGTCGTCCAGCACATCCCGTAATGCCGCTCGCGCCGCCTTTCTGGGTACAGTTTCGGCCAACGATGTTTTTTTACAATGGCTTCGACGTTTCAGATCTGTTACAAACATGGCCGCTATTTGGTTCAATTTTCTTCTACATTCCGGTTGGTTTAATCAACCCATACGCGGATAATCCATGTAATCGTCTCTAATGGTTTTAAGGGCTTGTCTGACCCAAGAGTCAAGGGAGAATGTCTTCTGGCGCTCAACCGATACGGAGCCCAATTCTTGGACATCGTTTCTCATGTTCGTCTTTAGATCGCCAAATTAGGTAATTTCCATGCTTAATTAGCCTTTTTGTTTACAGGAGCTTTTCTTTGAAATTCGACCGAGCCAAATCCTCTCCATTCAAAAATCCGGCTCCGGTGATTACCTGGAAATCACTTACCGCCATGGTTTGCAACAGCATGTTTTAAATTTGCAAACAAATCAGGTAATTCCCAGAATATTCTCGCAACTGTTTTAGTCTTTTCTAGCGGCATCCTTTTAAGGGAGGTGAAATCAGTCATCTCTTTGACCAGTATATATACGTGGACAGTCAGAGCAGAGGGCTTTTGAGCAAAGAAATGCGCCGCTGAGCAGCTGTAGCCGTTTGCTTATGCATGGACAGCGTTGGCGACATTTTATTATTGACAACTTTGAAATCAAAATACCTGTTCACAGTTGGCTGTACGAATGCCCATGCCACGTGCTCATCGGCGATGAGAAATTATGGTGGAGGCAAAAATGCTTCAATGATTATCGTTTGTAAATAACGGACCAATTAAACTTTTGTTCGAGCAGACAAGAAGGCGACGCAGTAAACTCGGACGGACGATTATTTCAACAGCTTTCTACTATTGACCGTAAATGGACCGCTTGAAACGAACGAATCCTTATGTTTGCAATCGCTCTTCGAAAGCTGTCGTCAAAATGAATACTGTTGAGTAAATTGAGCAAACGTTTCTCTACATGATTTGTTAAGCACCCCATAAAAGGCCAGATGATACTTGCGTCTGCACAATTGCGAACACTGGTGAGCAAACCTCCAATTTCTATGCAGCCCGCATAGCAATGCATCGTAGGCTATTGATTTGAAAATTTATATTGTACAACGACAGTCGTAGCAACGCCTTCAATCGTGTAATGCTTTGTTGAAGCAAATAGCTCCTATTCGAACAGTGGCGCTATGAGAAGTCACTTTTGGCACCGAAAAGTTCTCGCTATAGAACGAAGAATAAAAGCCACGAATGATAGCATTGAGAGAATGCAGGCTAAAATTCTGCCCTACGTAAAAAGCTCAAATAGATAGAGCTCTTATCCGAGCACAAAATCACTGACGCTGATGAACTTGGAATGCTTAATTGCCGTACCAACCGATTGAATGCATTGCGTATATTTTTGCACTTCCGTCAGTCGCCTAAGGCCTTCTATACACTTCAGCTGACCAAGTAACTTGAAATGGCGCCATTAGATTACTCCAAATAAAGTGCTTTGGCCGAAAGCGAACAGTGAAACCGGTTCATTATAGCTTGAGCATGTTTCAAGTGGGAAACACTGGAATTAGAAAAACAATATCTGGCGGCAGATTGTTGGATAAACAAATTAACACCAACTTGCTCCACTTGGCACTGCTTGAAGATGAACTGGTCTTAAGGGCTTACAAAAATAGCGCGCTTTGTTAAGCTTACAGTGCATTGCTGACGTGATGATGGCATTCGCGCGCTACTGAGCTACGCTACGGCTACATAAGGCTCCTATGGTTAGTCGCTGCGTGTGCAAATAAAACAGGGCGTATTTTTGCTCAATTTGAAGCCAAAATAGCGAATAAGCCTTTTCTGCCTAAGGTTGCCACCTAATTTCTTTTTACATGTGCCTACCAAAATCGATCGCCCCTCCATCGTTCCTATTTTCAAGTATGCCACCCCCGAAATGGCTTCGCATTTGGTTAATTCCGTAGTGTGGAATATTTTGCCTCTCGCTGGTTAGACATGCTTGTCGACCGGTCGAAGTGCTTATGCAAAAATCTGTTCCACTTTGCGCGAAGTCACGCATAGCGCGCGAAGGATCGCTCAATTTGCCATTGTCCAGAAGGATTGGAGCGAAATACGGGAGCGTCAAGAGCACGTCAGCGGCGGCTCAACGCATCTGTGGCCATTTCCCCCTTTTTTAGACCAAATTTTGCGGCGGACGATTAACTGCTTGCAAAACAACCTTTACAAAATGTCGTAAATTGGCCGGCGGCCAACCGATGAATCGCTACCGAACCCGATGGATGAACAAAAAAAATAACAAATGACAAACCCGCTGACACAGCATTCTGAAGTCGCAGACTGCATGGCTCATCTTACGCTGTCGTGTTTGCATGTGCTAAGCCACCGTTGAAGAAGAAGAAAAGCCCTGAGGCATCTAAATACGACATCAACTTTTGGAATGTGGGAAAAAACGCTCAACTCTTACTGAAAAGGAGGTGGATTTATAGGATGCCCCATTGAAGCACCGACCCAATGGCCAAGTCATTATTCATAGGGCAGATAAACTATTTCGGATAAAATATTACTAGATGCTGCACGCTGACCAACAAGGCATAGTGCTCAGTTGGAGGGTAAAATTCGCGCTGTCAAAATGATTTGCATATGACTAAGGTTCACAAAATGCGAGCTTAGCCTTTATGACCATTGGTAAGGGCGGACAACTTCTTCAACCGCCGAAATAGAGACGCAGCTGGTCTTGCGCATCCCGTCCGATGGAATGGCTATGCCGTAAATTTTTCACGCCTATCTTTGAAATGCCATTGAACTCTTTGAGGGGAACGATGGTACCCAACCAGTACAAGACGGTTACCGCGCGTGGTGGCGACGAGCCACGGTCGGAAAAACGGCACAGTTCGTTTTTCCAACGGCAATTGAATCGATTACAAGGCGAAAAGGAGCAGGCAGAATGGCAAACGATAGACAAGAAAAACGACCATAAAAGACACTCTGGTGGAAAGGCGAGCATCGCGTCGTTCTTGTCCGGAACGATTAAATTTTATAGGCCAAGTTAGCTGTCAAAGTCATGATGTCAACAATGATCATCGGTGTCATTGTCGAAACGTAATTTGTCGCCAGGCGAAATTGAATTCAATTCCCCCGGAGAAAGAGTCGACAATCGACGGAAACGACTGGCGATGATACGCGACCGTATAAGACGACACATATGAGGACACTGATGGGCGATCAGCCGAGTTTGACCTGTCACGTTAGGTAACTTGAAGCAATCTGAAATAGCTTCGCACTAGCGATGACCAATGAAAAGATGGTCATAATTTAGCCGGTCTTTCGGTAGATCGCACCCAACCGGACCAACAAGGCGCTCTATGGTGCGTAACCATCATCGCGACACCAACGTAGTTTAAATAGCGTTCGTTGTAGTGGGCGAACCAGACAGTCCCTTCTCTGCTTCTCTCTCTCTCTCTGCCCCATTCTCTATCTATATTTCCAAACGACTGACCTTATTGTTACAATTCTTTTGTACAGCTACTATAAGACGACAAGCATGCAAACGGTTTACTGCAATGCAGTTCAGATAGCTAGCAAGGCCGCTACAAGACGATCGCTAAGCGTGTGACTAAGCTGAAAGGCGCGAAGCGTTTTATGAGCATTTTGATTCGCCACACATTTCTGATAGAGACACTCAGCACACACTGCGCTCGAGTTTTGAACCACTCGTCTTCCGTTCACCTGCATTGGCTGATTGGCTGAAAATGTACGCACGCAAGCCGAACATGGCGACCATCGTAGCCAAGGTGTCTGTGTGTTTCCCGATTCTCTAATCGTTTTCACACGGCAGCCATTTGTACCCGCAAACCTGTAGCGTACGGCCCATTCATAGCGTCAATGGATTTAAGCACATTCACGATGCCCGCTTGCGGCGGCCGGTCAGCAGCGATGTTTTGCACCTCGACCGAGCCCACCTCCACGGTATCATTGTTAGCCCATGGCGCAACGGGCCAGTATGGGACGCCAGTACGCTTGTGCCATTCGAACGTGAATAACGCGGCTGCCTCGAATGTCAAGACGAGGCGAACCGTCGACCCATCCCGACCGAAAGCATTCTCCTATTCCATCCAGTCAATTTTGAACGAAGCTCGGTCAATCAACGCACCAAATGAGACGTCGTCCAAAACGAACGGGTCCGCATTCTTTGAACCGCTGCCCTCCTCGATTGACAAAGCTTCGATCTCGCTTCCCGGCGCTCATCAGGGATTTGGTTCTTCCTGGGCCAACGCCAATCTGCTCTACTCCTGTTTGCTGCCTGGGCTTTGGTACCCTCACGCGGCTCAACAGCAGCAGGATCCCAGCCGACTGCTGGCGCTCTGGCAGCAAGCTCAGGTGCAAGCGACAGCGGCTGCCGTCTTTGGAGGTGGCCCAACTGGCAGGACAAGCTCTTCCACCAACGGCGACCACTGCGTCCAGCCGAAGGGTGAACCAATTCATTTTTAATTTGACCTCTCAACTCCTATAGCCCTTTGCATTTGCAGACTACAACCTAACCACCGTGTGTCGAAAGCAGAGTCGTCCCACGTTTACGGGCCCCCAAATCTTCGTGCTCGAAAAAACGTTCGAGCAAACGAAATACCTGGCCGGCGTTGATCGAGCCAAGCTGGCCGCCCGCCTTGGAATGACCGAAAGTCAGGTGAAGGTAGGTTTGTTAGAGTTGAAATGCAAATTTTCTTTTTGCCTCGCGCTATGCTGACGACTTTTCAACAATTTCAAAAGTTGTTAACCGTTTGGCGTCAGCTCGCGCCGACGCCAGCCGGTTGTCCTGGCGGTGAGCCAACCGAGGAGCATTGCTTAGCGGAGCACCATTGTTTACCTTGCGCGCTGGGCACTGCTACTTCAGGCCTTATCGTTAATAGAAGCCGAGCAAACACGAAGTGTCGCGTTTAGCCATTCGCCTTTGAGTTCATTTTTCACTGAAACATCGCTGCGCCCCGCTGACCGGCGCCATTAGGAGGACCGCCAGCGCTGAGCGTTTAGTTTTCCTATACAATATTAGCCTGCCCATCAATAGACTTTTTCCGTTTTCAGGTTTGGTTCCAGAATAGGCGGACAAAGTGGCGCAAGCAGGAAGCGTCCCAAATGGCCAAAGCGAAGAGCGAACAGGATCGCCTAATGCGCGAAAGCCCCGAATGGCATTCCCGGCTGCCCGAGGAGTATAGCGAAGTTTGACCGGCGATTCTGCCATAGCGCCTTCAGTGTGGAACAACGCTTTTTGAACCTTCCCTGCAAGAGGTTCTGCACCATCGTTATTTGTATTAATATCTTTGTTTACCCTTGGCCTTTGCACTTCGGTGGCAAATAAAAATATTTTCTCTCTACTCCATGACACCTTGAGCCGGTCGGCGCCTTGACGTCTGACCCTACGGCGCGCCGATGATCATTGGCGACGACGCGCGTCCAGTGGAACAATGGAAATCAAGGATGACTAGACAGTGCGTCGCCCTCGCTTGAAGGACCGGCCGCACAAAAAGGGAGGACATTAAGTGAGGCGGATGTTCGTCAACGATCGACCCATAAAAGGCAACATTTCCGGACTGCCTTGCAGGCACGATAGCACCTGCGGTGGTTTTACGAGCCGAACTCCCCGCCGACCGAGGTCTCGTAAGTCAAAAGGAAATGGATCATCATTGTTCTCTCGGATACATAACTGCCCGCCCCAAAAGGGCCGACACCGATCTACGCCAAGTGTGTGCGAAAGCAATTGTCACTTAATGAGATGCCTTTTAGTAATGTGACCGGGTTGCCTTCGTAGTCGCCAATTTGCCAACGGTCATAAGGAGCCTCCTTTTATGCCAATGATGACAAAGGGCCAAGAAAAGAAGATTACCAAAGATGGAAGGAAAGACAGGGAACCTTCGTCGGCCCATTCGAAAAGAAGCCGCTCCATATGCAGTCAGTTGTACGCTCTTCCGCTAACTCAAGTTGCTTTCTCCATAACACTATAAAAGGCTGAACGACACCGACAGGTGACAATTATTACGACGCCTAATCATCTACTTTTTGTAAATAGGGTCGTAGGTGACGAACTGTTCACGGGTGCGCGCGCGCGTGTCGGTATTTCAGGGCATAGTGGATGAGTTTGCTGAATTTATTTGACACAATGATTCAGTGGTTCGCCTTGCCGTTGTTTTCCGCCCTTAGCTGCTGCCACAGCTCAGTTGCTCAACTTGACCATTGTATCCATTGATCGTTTGGAATGTTCTCTATTCTTCAACGGCTGCCCAAATGGGCCCGTATAGAGAAGAGACTGGCGACAGCGACCTGATCGGCTGGCAATAAGGGAAAACCTCTTTAAAGTGTTCGAATATGACCAAATGAACAGCAGTTTGGGATGGGCGCTGTTCTCTGTTGGAAAAGCGCCCCGAACCGAACGAAAGCCCGCGCGGCTTTTGTTTTATCTTCTGTCCCCTTAAGATATTTGCAGCCCGTTAAAGGCTGACGAGTGGCGTCAAGAAGCGAGCGAACCTACAGCAGAGTGTGATAAATAACACGGCAACGATTGTCCCATGACAACGCGCCAGCCAGTCATTAAATTGCTTGTGTGCTAAATCTATTTGTCATCGCATTCGAGAAACCGCTTAACGCTGGTCGCTGCTCCATAGTTGAATGATCCTTGTAGTGAAGGCATACCTCGATGATACTCGGCCACAAAGCGACTAAAAAGTATTTGACTTTGTCTGGAAGTGAATAACTGTCATTTTTCCGTTTTCGATCGTATTCAAATTTCATCCTTGCCAATGGTACGGCTGAGCAGACTGAAGAAGATGAGCAAAGTTTGTGAAACAATGGACGTACGCTGCATTGGTGCTTTGGAAAACGCGTTTTCCCTATCCAGCAAAGGTTGTTGTTGTCTTTATGCAATGTACGCCATTTATACGCCGGCTGTGTGCACAATTGGACTAAGCTGAAAAGCTGCAATCGTCTGTTCAAACATAATCACTCTCTCGCTACCTTCCACTGCTGCTCAATTTTAGACATGCGCATTGTACAGACTATTCGCTTCTTTATTGTCAAATGTTGCTTCTGCATCACCACGGTGCTGTTGTATTTGTATACAGGACGCAAGATGAATTAACGCAACAGAAGGAACGGCCTCGATGTTGCGCTGCGTTACTACACCAACTCAGGCTGCTGTTGTTGGGCACCCTCTTCGGCGAAGAGCAATAATACTCTCTGTGGCGCCTTTGCTAGTGACCACTCCAGGAAAAGTCGACTTGGAAAGGGACTTTTCGATGCAATGCAAATTTTGTGTCAATCGTTTACAGCCCTTATCCGTTGATGCATCTATCCGATTTAAGCAAAAACGTAAACAGCATAAGGCACTGTAGGGCGGTAACTCCAAATTGGGAAAACAGCGTCATTTGTCCGCCAACTCGGCGGAAGGAGACGCAGGAAATTGAAAGGTAAATATTTTGGATAAATGGGGCCATTGTTTGGAGTTTTGAAAAAAAAATCATTTATCCCACCGTCCCAAGAGTGCAAGCCGCAGTGAGCGTTGTCTACGCAAGGTTCCATCGAGTACTGCCAAGAGCCGGTAGGTCGTCCGGAAGAAACGAACGACCTACCGACCGACCCATGCATTCCTTAAGGGGGTAGAATGGTCGTCAAATTACCCGAACTATCGACACAAGTGAAAACGGCGCTCCATTTTTCATGAATGATGACAACGTTGTTGTCAATCACTGGCAAGTTGAAGTTTCCATGGTCGCACGTGGCCCCTTCTCTGTTGTACGTGACGAACGGCCGTGATTGGTATCCATTAAAAGCGAATAAGAAGTCGAATGAATCACTCTCAATGGCCCACCATTTAGTCACGCAATAGGCCTACTTTTGCGGATCAGCCGAAGAAGGAGCAAGCCGGGGCGAGCAGCGTTGATTTCAGACATTTCTAGACGATAGGCAACGGACGTCCAGGCAACTGAACGGAGGAGGGAGACTCAGCTGGACATTGCTACGGACTGGTCCGCGCGTTGTAGACTCTGAGTGCAGTTATGATAGAGAAGCCTAAAGATCTCGCGGCTTTCGAGGGGGAAACGTTTGTTAGCTATGGCGCCAGAATGGAATTGAATTTTATTGACCTCACGCGGCGATGCAAAGCCCATTGAATTGTTCGAAAAATAAGACATTAATTAAACTGCACTCTTATGGAAGTAACAATGTCTATATTTGGGTTACTTCTTGCGCCGCGTCGTTGAGCAATCAATCGGCCGCACTGCCTGCTTTTATTGAAAACAATTTTGAGACGTGCAACTTTTTTGTCCACAAAGCAAAGCGGGACCTGCCGAACGGCAACCTAAAGTTATGTACGCGCGAGGAGTGGCCGTCGTTTCTTGGCATCTCATTAACTAATTTGCATGCAATCTTTGCCAAAGCGTTTAAGGCGTCAACTCGGTGCCAAGCTGTCTTAATGGAATTGTAAAGCGATTGCAAGAAGAAACAGGCCATCCCAAGGGTGCCTTTGGTTGAAGTGATCATTCATCGTTTGCTGAGTCACCAAGTCAAATAAAGCGACGGTGAAGAAATGTACTGATCCTTTTATTTGCGCACAATCGCTTTTCATTGTAATTGGTGCCAGTTAAGAATTGAAGCGTCTCTAGGTTGTAAAGTCAAACGTGTAATGGAGATCATAGAATTTGAATGCGACGACGGATGGTCAAATAATAAATGAGCATACAATTGAAGTCACCCATTCATTGGACAAGTAATGAACACTTGCTGGAGCGAAGTTAAATGGTCTTAGCAATCGTTATGGCAAGGCGATGAACGCACAATACGTTTCAACAGAACCGTCCATTGGACGTCTAATAAAGAAAGGATCTTCTACGATTCTGCGGCAGCAGAAGGACAAGTTCTTTGCTTGTTCAACTTGGTGAAGAGGTGACCTTTTTGTTCCCGCCTATTTTACTCCATTACGAGCCCTGAAAGGGGCTTGCAGGGTAAAACGCCGTTTTTTGCGCATTTTACATGTCAGAACGGATCTTAAGAAAACTGGTTAACTGCCGCCCCATTGAATGATACAATGGAAAGCAAGTTCGCCCATGCTTTACGGCAGTTTTCCACTTCGTACCGGGTGTCTTTTTAAAATTAACAGCACTTCCTTCAAAGGGTATTCGACAAAAACTGTCTAAATGGCAATTCGCATTTCATCACGAGCGACATAGGGTGAAGCAGTAAATTTCCCACGCGATGCGTCGCCAAAGCCGGGACGTGCTAAAAAGTCTATAAGAAAAGCAGGTGCAAGCGCTATCAGTTATCGCTGAAAAGTGCAGCAAAAAAAGGTGTGCTAAAAAAAGCGATTAGCAAAAGCGATCGCTAACCAACTATGAAGGACGTACAGGTGAAAGATCCCACTTCGTACGGACATCTCGCGGTAGCGAAGCGTTGAAAAACTGCCTCTTTATTCGAAAATGCAAAATGCAAATTTAAGAGCACAGCGACGCAGTTTAAAAAGTTGGGTAAATACAAGAATGCAAAAACGCTCCAGTCGACTTGGCGATAAATCTATCAAAAAGCTGTTGAAAGTAGTTATCATTTCGTTTAATCTCATAGCGAATAAATGTATGAAGGACGAACGTTCTGACACGAACGTATGACCCCCCGTGTGGGTCGGTCTCGTTCATTCACTGGACAGATAACGAAACATGATACGTGCATCTAATCAGGTGATGAAGAAACTAAAAGGATCAATGCATTTCTAATTTTAATTTTTCACCACCGACGAACGGTCATATGACTGTTTCCTAATCTTCGACGACATACAACGGTTACTGCTGCTGAAGTGAAGTTATCCTATTTTACTTTTCACCAAAAATGTGCACTACCTTTCTTTGACATATAAATCAGTTTTTCGTAGAGCTGTTAAAGGTGGGGCAATATTCATAGTCGCTGTTTTCAAACGGGAAAGGCATATCAGCTGGATTCTTCCCAAATGCAGATTTCTATTGATGAATCGGCTGGAGCTCGAGTGCTTCAAAGTAACTGCAATGAATAAAAGGATATAACTGACAGAAAAGCAAGATTAACTTCAGGTTTGATTGTTAAGACAGCCGCGCAGACTCCAGCGACTGGGGCGGTCGAAAATGTACATCAATAGAATGTTGATTAAAAGCATTGACAATCATGACAGACTGTCCATGCAATATTTTAAGTGGAACTTTAATATAGCCAATGCCTTGGCCGAACCATACGTAAACATGGACTGCCAGCGAGTGTTGTTGCCATACATGGATAGCTTGAGTGTGTAGTAGGCTTCGTTCCTGGTTTTCACTGCCATTCCTCCCATTAGGCAAAACCTATCCATTTGTCGGTTCATTCACTGCTCAGCATGCTCTGCTAACCTGGCAGAACTATGCCGGAAGTAATCGTACTAAATATCCAGTTCAGAGTGCATGAACCCTAATGGAAAAGGCGAAATTGAAAATTAAACGCTGCTGCAAATTGCCGGTTACGATCTAATGCCTTTAATCGTATCCGTGCTGCTTCGTGAGCAGTGGAACTTTTTTTTGCATAACTTTTTTTCAAAAATGATGCACGAGCTTTTCTTCGCAACGGAGCGGAGGTCAAAGTTTTTAAACTGACCACGCCCTCAGAAGATTACGACTCTGTAGAAGAATACATTAATTTCATTTTGTAAGTTTGCAAAGGTCAGACTTTAAATGTTCGTTTGCCATATTTGGCCAGTCTCGTTGAAATAGAATTGAAGTGGGCGACGTTAAATAAATTGGGATTTTGGTTCCTTTGATTACAACGTATGTACTTCCTTTTTTGGTTCCTTATTGAATTACGTAAATTTAATTAAGCAAGCGTCGCCAGCAGGCTAATACGTTAACAGAACTCATAACCTGTCATCCATTTTCGTCAAAATGAGATTATTGATGACAGCTTTGTCCTTAATAGTACATATTTATAAACATGAAGCTTTTGAAACTCAATCTGTTCGTTCATCAGCGTGAGCAATGATGGATCGATTGCGCGTCGAACGTTGGCCGGAAGGGAGACGCAATAAATAAAAGGGTAAAAATAATGTCAGATGACGCTGATGTGAGGAGGGAACAAGTCGAAGTTTGAAAGCTGAGCGTTTTAAAATAAACAATTTACTATTAACGGACAAAGCAGCACTTCTCAATGAAACCATACACTCTCACTAGAAGTAATTCTGTGCAGAACAAAAGCAGTTTGTATTTATAGTCCTCTATTGATCGTTGTTAGTGCTCCTCTTCCAGAACCTCCTATTGAAAGAGAGAAGAGCACAACAAGTCCACCTGATATGGTGACTATCATTTGAAATGCGATTATGTTTCACCTTGTCTTGGCTATAGTTGTGAAGAAATAACTGAGAATTCCAAAAATGGTTATTCTTTGACTGATCGAAAAAATGTTACACCCAGAGATAATATGTGGAAGAGGCTACTGCCAAGCGGAAGCCGACTTCAGTTTGCGGTAGTCTGAATAAAGCAGAAGATTACGTAGTCGCTCTTTTAAGGAAACATCAACTTGGATATTTTGAACAGGAAGTAAGCATTCATTTCAGCTTAGGGAAAGGAAACTTAAATCTCAAGAAATAGCTTAAAAGTGCATAGACTAAATTTATTAAGCAAATAAATTATAGAGGCTTTTGATAATTTTATTGCACACTTCAATAAGGCTGATGTCAACTTGTCTGTCAATAAAAATAGGTGACCTCATATTGCACATATATTTCGGGCCTATAAATTTTTATTCAAGTTTGTAAGTGGTCTAACACGATTCCAACCGGATGCTTAAGAATGAAGAAACTTAGGTCAAACACTGCCGTCCCCTACGTGAGACTTTGCATGCTATTACAAATTTCATAGAGATAGTATTCTTTTTGTTCGAATGGGAAAACTGCTGACGCTTTTGAATAACCGAAACTCGAAGAGATACTGAAAATAAAGGAATCGTTTTAAGCTGCTAAGTTAACGCGTTGCTTGGCTTTATGACTTTCCAAAATGTTAGTTCAAGATCTTAAGGCATGACAAATGAATGCCCATAGTCTGAAAGCTTTGGCTTCTTGTCCAAGCAGCAGAAGTCAGCAGGAGTGGCGGACGGACTCTTTTGAATTCTTGCGTTCAGTGATAAACGACCCGTCATAATAGGATCGCGAGGGTTAGCTCAGGGCACAGAGCTGATCAAAGCAGCTACGCCGCTGCGTTTGGTCTTCGTCGTATCGAAGAGTCGTTGCCGCCAAAGGGAACAAAAATTTACGGCACCAAATGCCAAATGTCCAACCTAACGGACCACACGCATGACGTGGGAAATACTAAATTGCGATACTGTAACACTGTCGTCAGTCGAACCTGCATTCCAGATTGTGCATATACTGCTTTAATCAAAACCCAGTTTGATATATAGCTCAGTGTTTGGAATTTAGGCGGACATACATTTAAATATCGAAGCTTTTTTGCTCTTTCCAAGAATCAAGAGCCGTTTGACAAAAAGAAAAAAATGTTTTTTTCCTCCCCCAAAAAATCTGCCCTTGTGTGTAAGCTATTAATGATGTGATTAGTCCTTTCTATGTCAACACAGCTACAGGAATAAAGCTAAGCGCCAGCCGGTACGTCGCTACATAAGCGATGTAGTACAAATGCGGGCAGAGAAAGAGCGGCAAAAAAGAGACCATTGGCAAGGTAAGAGGGTGGGCGCATTGAATGGTTTCCCTAAAGATGACTCAATGTCAAGTAGAATCCGATGATTTCTATAATTTAGTTTCGTCGCCTTGAGGGCATTTTCCCACGTATTCCTTAAAGTGCGAACGGAAAGAGACAAGAGCTGATAAGCCGTCTCCTGAACAGACCATCTATGCCCAGAAGATGACCTGCGTGCCAGAAAGAAAGTCAATAGGCTGAAAGAGAAGCTATCGTTTTGCAATCTTCATGAAATTTCGCTGCAGATATTGATTTTTAACTGAACCAAGCCAGATCTCATCGGTTCCGGGTGCCGACAGCCTCTTATGAGCACCTCCATAGGGCATGCAGTTTGTGCAGATATGAGAATATGCAACATTGTTGAGCAAATCTTAAAAGGTTGCAAATATTGAAGCTCAGCCGCTGTTGCAATTACGTCTTCTGTCGACTTGCACAGAAGTTCTGTCGCCTTATTGCAGCTCTCGTTGAAGTCCCTAAACAACAGGCAACTCTTTGGATACTACTTGTCTTGTCGTACAGCTTTAGAGACGCTGTTGTCGCAGGGACTTATATAACCGATTTTTCACGGAAAACTGATAAGTAGGCATTATCGGTTTCTACGCAATTTCAGAACCTGAAAATTCAGCGGTGCAAATGAAAAGTATGCAAATCACATCTTGACTAGCATAGGGCAAACCTTGCGTACGCCAAAGAGCTCAGCAAAACTTTTCCGCAGAACATGGCTCACAAATCCTTATCCCACGACGAAGCTGCCTTTGAATGCGCGTCGAATTTTTTGACCCAAAGCAAAAGGACATTAGCTGCAGAAAAGATTGAGATAATAAATGCTCTGATTTTGCTATTGCTTCAGCTGACCAGTCGATTCCCATCTTGAATGAACACGCGATTAACTTGGCTCCGTAGGATGAATAGATTGTCGTACTAGCAGGAGGATGCATGGAGCAAACACTGATGTATTGAAAACAATTGAAATGCTCCTCTTGTTGCTGCCATTATCACGATGCAGCTTATCGCGCCAAAGATAAGCTGTAGTTCTTCTTATGCACATAGACACAAAGACTGTATTACAGAAACATGCGCGCGAAATAATAGTGCTTCACAGACTATTCTTTTTTCTATTGACGTTAAGAGCTTGTCGTAAAGGTCACTAGAAAACTTCAAGGAACTTTGATCTTTCAGTATTGTCTTTGTCATAGCTTATGAGAATAATAAGTAATCGAAAGTCAGTACAGTAAGCTCATCCAAAGAGATGACATAAGATCAAAACAAACTGCAAAGAATGCCAACACAAATGATTGGCAATGATGAGCTGCCAGTTTGAACCAACCAGTTCTCCACTAGTAAAAAAAAGTTTTGCGTACACAATGATTCTATCAGCAGACATGTAATCGAGTATAGGATCGTTTTGTAACGAGCACGGGTTTTCATGCTTACGGATGTTACGGCGAACCTGTTTTAATGTAGCACAAAGCATTAATAAAATAACGGAACTGCTTTGGCGCTCTTCTTGTCTCGTTTTGAGCAAATGAACTGTTGATGAGGTGGCTCGTCAGTTCATTCGCTGAGGTGGGACAAAAAGTGTTCCGAAAGCTCCGTTATTTTATTATACTACATTAAAGCGAATTCATCACAACATCCAACAGGAAAGGCAGACCATTATTGACAGTAACTTAAAGAATCATTCACTCGGTCGATATATTGTTCAAAAATAGAAAATGGGTCGATGTTGAAAGTCATCTCTATCGCAAGCTGTCAATGCATGAAGTGAAATTACCCGTTTAAGAAAATTAGGAATTTCTTCACTAAGTCTACGCGGTAACACTGATCATCAATGGGAAACAGAGCAGCATTCCAAAATCTTTATTTTCGCATGACCAAAACAAGCAACGCTGCAAAGAACGAAAGAACTGGTCTGAAGCACGTTAACAACCCTCCGACAGCGGAAAAATTTTAGACGATAACCGAAACAACGATAGCGCAAGATAGTGCTTTTAGACGCTAGAATAGAAGTGCTAATTCATTCAATCAAAAAATAAAACTTTTCCATTTAAATCCTGAAGGCAGCGCGTTTGCTCTCCTCTAAGCAGTCGTACTTGTTTGCTGGCTGGAGCGTTGAATATGCGTTGCTTTTTCCTGCAGGAAGAGAAAAGACGTTGTTACAAATACATGCTCAATGAAAAAAGACTTCTATGAAGCATTATTACCTCGCCATCTTTCGTGTACAGAACAGTTTGAATGTTCTGACCGACGCCCCAAGTGTCCTCATCGCATACCAGCTGACTTGGTGGATCATTCACTCCACCCTGATTCTTTGCCCAAACTTTCACCGACTTTCCAGCCTTAAGAGTGAACTTTGGTGGGAATGAGAAAACGATTTCCCGCTTCCCATCAATTTTACGCTTCAACTTCCATTCGTCCAAACTTTCGTCCTAAAAGCGGCAAGTGGTTTTTTTAAAAGCAATAAAATGAATAACACCTAACAGGAAACGCACCTTGGAACGATGGGTATTTTCCAAAATGATGAACTTTCCTTCGGGGCTACATTCGCCAATGCTGACGTTGCCTTTCGCCGACCTCTGGAAGCTCGTTCTGGTCGCCATTTCTCCTTTCACCACACGCATGCTTTCTGAAAAAATGCGACTGTCAAATGCACCAAAAAGATACGGTGGTGGTTGCAGCATAAAGAAAAAACAGATTCAAAGTAGGCTATTTTAAAAAATGTTTGATAATTAGAGAAATGGTGACATTTTTGAGAATGGACAGAATTACCAGTGTCTTCTTGCTGCTGCAGGCTATGGGTCTTGACAACCTGCTCAACCAATTGGCGAAGACCAGTACGATTCTCTTCGCCTTCCAACATCTTGCGGTAGATGGCTATTTCAGCGTCAAGAGTCTGCTTGGTATCCAACAACATTTGCAGTTCGACCATCAAAGCCTGGCACTCTTCGCGCATCTTGCGTATCTGAGCATCACGATCGTTCAGAGCGCTTTCGTACTGTCTTTGGTCATCTTCAAGCTGGTACGTCAACTCCTGCACTTGTTTTTCCAACAGCGAATTCTAAAAGAAAGAAAGACGATGACAAAAGGCCAAGCAACACACGCCTTATAAGGTTGTCACTGCGTACTCGACTTTCCAAATCCGCCAGTTTGCCACGCAAATCACCCATTTGCGTACGCAGTCGCCTAACTTCCTCCTTTTGATATCCCGTTTCCATTGTCTGTCTAGCAGAGGCAGTCTGTATTTCTTGAACCTGTGGAAATGCAAAAGAGCATTTTACAGTAGGCACTTTTCGACACGCCGCAAGCGCTTACCTTGAGCTTGTACCAGGAGTCCATGTCGCTTTTGTTTTGCACAGAAATTGCGTCATACTCATTGCGTATGTCGCGTATCGCCAGAGCAAGCTCGTTCTTGAAGAATTCGCGATTTTCGGCAGTGGTGTCACGAGCAGCCAGCGCTTGGAGCTCCTTGATTTCCTAAATCAAACAAATCACCGGATGTCAAGCAAAAGAAAACAAACAAATCTAGCAACGCTTACCTGATCATGTACGCGTCGAATGAAGTCGATTTCTTCGAGCAGCGTTTGAACCTGATTCTGATAATCTATACGGTTCAGCGTCTCCTGGTCCAAATCCTGAAGAAAAGGAAAGCCTTTTAAAAAGCGGGCGAGAATTATCCAACAAACAAAGGCGTACAGTTCTAGCCTTCTGGAGCTCGCTTTGCAGGCGAACATTCTCCTTCTTCAAACGAGCTGCCTCGTCCTCAAGACCCTGCAAACGTCGTCGAAGCAGATTGGCTTCCGCTTCAAATTCGCTAAGCTGGGTCAGCAGACCGTCGATGCTCTCACGGTCGCCTTCGCGTTGACGAACGGCCTCTTCATATCTGCAATGGTTACATTACAGTGAGCAATTTTCATAAAGCAGCTATGTTAACCAAGCATTTCTCCATATAAGGACATTTTAATAACCATACTTTCAGTACTGCCACTGCCAGATTCTATGCACGCCCATCACATGAAGACAAACGTGTAAAAATAGTTTCTTTTTTACTTCTTCCTAATGAAGACTGCTTAGAGCTGCTGACAAGCTGGTGCGAGCTCAATCAATTTGTCTAAGGCTACTGACAAGGAATGCACCACTTACTATCGGAAGAAACATGAAAACAAACGGGCAAAGGATGTTGACGTATGCGCGCAAATCAAGACGAGATTTTAGTGCATATACGTCAACAGCTTTACCCGTTCGTTAGCACGCAGCAAGCATACGTGCTGGACTTGAAAGCCATATGCCAATTAGGTTGAACAGGAAAGATGAGAATACGTGTAGAAAACAAAGATGGACTTAAGGGTAAGTTGAACGACTACATCCACGCCAATAAACTAGTGGAACGGCAAAGTGAGTAAACTTAAGCAATCTTGCGGTAAACAAATAAAACATTGTTTTTTCTGCTACATCTTTGAAATTTGGCTTTTTACTAAGTCAACTTAAGAGCTGCATAGACAGAGTTGAAATGATAACTTAAAGTCGCATCGACATCGTCAGTATCTTTACTCATAAACTTTCTGACTACAGAAACGTACTCGCAACAAAATGGGCATTCGCTCCTGGCACAGAAGGTTGCTGCCAACGATTAAAACGTTAAACAATAAAATTCACACAGAATTAGAGGACGCTAAGCTTATCTCACTATAGGTATGCTCGCGCACGCGCCGGTGAATCTACCGCCAATACAAAGCTGCTGTTAGACTTAAGTTTTTCAGTATCTATTGTTGAAATACAATCACTTGCTCAAGACGAAGCTTCCCTGATCCTTTTTCAAGCCTAAATCAAAAACCGACAACTTCATGAGCACTAGTATAATGGGAACGTCTTTTCGAGCTCTAAGCCGTTACGCATAAGCAGCTCTGCCCAAAGAGGGCCAATTAAACAAATTCACTACGGGCTGAGCGTGACGTAAACGCAAATAGGCCTAGCAGGCGCCTGAAAACTATTCTGCAAAAAAAAACAAATGAAGAGATGGGCATCATTTGTCTCTAAGCTCAATTGGTAAACTGAGAACAGCCTTTAGCGACTGAAGCCAAAAAACACAATCCATGACTTAGATGAACTACCGCTTAATGTTTGCTGCGGCAAGAATACAAGTTTACTATTCCGCTACGAATATAAACTCCGCTTCTTGCTGTTTGTTCGGCGGTTCGTACTGTCGACCAGACGCTAAATAAACTGGATTATCAAGGCAGTGGAGACAGGAAAGTCGGGTAAACAAGAATGATTAAGTTCGTAATTTCACTGCCACATGACAGAGACATTTAAAACTGAAACCGTATCAATAACTGCAGGGAAGTCGCCATGCCACTGCGTAATGACATATACACTGCTAGCAGGATGCGCATTTTATCTGGATAATCGTTAAAAATTTAGCTGCCCCATTCTGCGCAACCTAATAAACCTCGCAAGTGTTCGCATGTTTTACTCGCATTTTTCTTAGTCTACATGCGTGCAAGAGAGCAGAGCTAAAAGAGGACAAAAGAATAAGCTGAATGCAGGCAGTTAAGCTACTTATAGGATAATAAATTGTCATTTCAAAGAATACAGTAGTCGACCTGTGATTTGAAGGTACAGACTTGAACCTGCTGGATCTTTTTAAAAGTACTGTACTAACGGAGAAAATAAAAGGGCAGATAGATCAGCCGGAAGCTAAACGCGTGGCTAAATGTTGCCCACGTTTATTATTTTGCCTAATGTTCCATTTCGCGAAGGCGCTGAATGCGTCGTAGCAACTTTAAAAGCAAAACATAATCGCAAAGGGCGCGCCCAAAGACCGTTGAAATAATGAACCTTCGCTGGCTGAACTATTAATAACACTGAATAAACGGGGCCGACGGCAAATAATCAATTTTGGCAAAAAACGACTTGATGAGCGCGCGGAATGAAAAGCAGGGTCGGCTATTAATCATCGCTTCCAATTCGGCCAGTTCCTGAATTTTTGTTGCCAAACGTTTGGCAAATCGTCCATGGACATCAGAAGGGGATACGACCGCCTACCGTTGTACAATGCAATTCGTTTGAAGAAAGCTTTATCTATTTGCAGGCTCGGCGGGAGTTGAATAAAATTGGTTGCGCCCTGCTGAAGTCGAAAAAAATTGGAATTCCCCATCGCTATCCCGCCTGACAAGGCGACTCCTCAGAATCTACGTTACGAAGTAAGGGCGACTAGCGACAGAAGGAGACGCATGCAATTTCTCTTGACGACTAACTAGGACGATCGTTACACTAGATGCAATGGAAACTTTTGGGAAGACATCGCCCGGGCACAACCAGTTTTCGCCGCCAATTGGTCACACCGAACACCGGCGGTCGAAGACCACGAAAACAAGTTAATCAGACACATGTCCTCGAAATATTTTAACCCATCGATGCTACGTTCGGCTTAGTGGTGGAAAGATTAAAAAAAGAAAAACCGCTCAGCGATTTCCAAGAACCTGTCCTTCTCAAGGTTCGACGTGCTACAAATTCTAAGCGCCTTCGAACGCACGGGGTCGCACGCTTAAGCATTAAATGACTTGGCCCATCTATCGTTTCCATCGCCAGTGTCAATTAAGGCATTTGTGCAAAGTTGAAGGGACCGACAGCGACTGCGATCATTGACGCATAGCCATGCAAACCTTGCACAATCATTCTCTTCAAAGCTAAACTGTCCAAATCAGGCTACTCTTCCAGCCAGCGGGTGCTGGGCACTTTGAGCAAACTCAAATTTCCGAACAAAAGGCCAGTAGCTGGATGCAACTCTGCCTGAGCACCAGGCGCGATCGCGCAAGGTATTTTGCCTCTCTGCTTTGGCCTATTTTGGTCGACAGAAAATCGCTTCCCTTTCGGCGTAGAGGAGAGAAACTGGTCGCGTTCGCCGCCGAACGGACAGAAAGTTTCTACTGGCCGTTGTGAAACTATTTACAGGTTGATTTTCCGCCCCGCTACGGCCTAAAGGGATCTCTCACGGGAAACACGACATTCACGCATGACAAAAGAGCCTAGAAAACGGTTGGCAGCCGGTTGGTACAAAGTGAAATGATCGTCGTTGCCTGGAAACGAGACGGCGTCAAAACAGAAGCGCCAACAACTCATTGCTTTGTCGTTAGGGACTGCTAAAAAGCCGTGTTGCCAGTTTTATCCTTACGGACATTTCCAGTAGACACTTCGCAGCGAATTAAGCGTTTCATTTTGAAAATTCCACCGATACGGCAGAACAGCTTCGACAGAAGTGATGGTCAAGTAACCACGACAAATGCTTCTGGAAAAGCCGAACAAGGAAGAGCTTATCGATCGTGAACACTGCTAGCGCATACTGCCACGAAATACACTAACACGAATTCGCACCGTTTCCAGTTAGTCTTTGCTAATAATGCACTCTTTGCCTTCGACGGCAGAGAATCGATTGTAGCAGCGACTGCTGCAAGCGTGCAGCAGCCGATGAAAAAGAGACAAGGCGAAAAGAGTATGAAGGGTTGGCTATAACGCGAGAAAAACGCTGAAATGGAAGACAAGCTGTGCATTAACGCCGGGGCACTACGCTAGGGGAGAAATAGGCGTTAACAAGGCAAGAAGCGACTGCGCAACAAAAGTTTAACACACATAGCAGACAACAGCTTTAGGAGGAGGAGTAGGGCAAGTGAATTCTTACTTTTTGCGGAAATCTGCCAGCTCAGTCTGCAAGCGACTGATTTGACTTTCCAGGCCGGCTTTAGACTTGGCAGTGTCGTCGATCAGCTTACGAGCCTCGGCCAACTCGCCTTCGTACATCTGCTTGACCGATGAGGTGTCCTTACCCCATCGGCTACGAAGAGCCTCCAGGTCGTTAGCCAACTTGCGGTTTTGGGCCTCCAAAAAGCGTACTTTCTCAATATAGCTGGCCAAACGGTCGTTCAAATCTTGCATTTCCTTCTTCTCTCGTTCTCGCGATTCCAGAATAGCTGAAGCGGCTCCGGCTTGATGGAAACTTGGACTCATGCCCGAAAAGCTGGTACTTCCCATTTCGGTAACGATCTTGAGCACGCGTCCACCGCCTGGACTAGCCAACGTGGCCGATGGAGAGGTGCGAGAGAAGCCCGGACGGGCAGATATAGTCGACCTGTATTCGCCACTATCCATGTTGCTCAAACCGTAACTATCGGAACGATGCTCCTCGCTCTTCACTGTCGTCTTCACCGTGTGGCCTCCCTCGGTGCTAATGGAGGTTTTCTCGCTTTTCGACGTGGTTTTGACTTCAGGCATGACGTCACCCTATTGGCGCACTACCAGTACACGAAGCACGAATCAAATGCTGCCTGATTTGACAACTGGTTGTTAGACCGGCTGAGGAGAAAAGCCTTTGCTCAGTCGATGCGCAACGTCAGTTAGCAGGAAAAGCTGGCTTTTGTTGCTCGAGTTTTCGAGGGATCAGCTCGGATCGCTATTGGCCGCTCCGACGAACCGCTACGAAGAAGGTGTTTGCAAAGCGATAGCTATATAAAGGTCGAATCCGGTTTGTGGGCGGGCCGTCTGCATATCGAGCCGCGCTGATTGGTTAGCGTAGTGATACTGTTCCAGCCGAGCCGACCCCCTCCAGGCGGCGCTAGGTTGCCAGGAGCGCCTTTGCAAAGCGCAGCCTTTTTCTATTTGCTTTTGCTACTGTTTTGCTCACGCTAGTTGTCCTCCTTTGCCATATGCTCGTCATCGACACAAGTCGTTTGCATTCTTTTACTATCCGATGATTCACTGCTAAGCGAGCGTATGCTGTCTGCTGCGTAGTTTATCGTTGTAAAAAGTCTCGCAGCTGTAGCGCGTCTATACGCTTCGTACACACTATTGGTAAGCGAAAGAAAAAGTGGATGAGTCAGCCGTCAGCGGATGGCAATCAATTTTAGCGACAAGCTTCAACCGCTGTTACATTCGCTTTTGGCGTCCCCACGTTTTATACATTTGGCCAAAGCGACAGAGAGGCACAGCAATCTCCGTTGAGGAAAAAAGATGAGTAAATTAAAGAAAGTCAAAACAGATGGCTTTAGCTGCGAGTGCAGTTTCCGTTCGCGCAGCGGTTTTTCATCGTATTGATTCAATCATCTTCAGACAACCACTACTATAATGCTGGCGCAAATGCTCTGCCAGCCGACGGACGTAATGACAATTTTGCATGTTTGGTTAGGTATGGCGTTGTTACGAGGTTGGCGCCAACTGGTAGACAGCGTTCGTTTGTTCAGCTGCCGTAAAGACTTTAATACTTCAAACCGGAACTGTTTGGCGCCTTCGGGTCAATTTTGGGTTCCCCCATTTTGGCCGCTGTCCAACGAATGAATCATCGGCGGAACGAGTCATCTTTTGTTGTCCTTGCCGGCAAGAGCGTTTGCCCAAATATGACTATTACGCTGCTGCGTTAAAAATTTGCCTAACGTCGACTTTTGTTTTGCTTCAGCCGTGGCCTTAAGGTCAGCCGACTACCGACGGAAATTTCCAGCTCGGTTGGTACACGTGGTGTCCCGACAGGTTTCTTTTTGAACGAAAAAACAAACGTTTTTTTGTCGTAGTCGGCACATTCACTTCCCGCGCAAAAGTGCTCGCATAGTACGACGCTTCGACGTGATCAAGGCTTTGGTGAAAAATATAGTTGTCAGTAAGTGAGTAATGCTTCAAGCGGAAGTAATCAGCTATAGTTGGATGGCTGACATTAGCAGCGGGAAAGAGCTGTTCGTTTTCGACTTAATCAAGAAAGATTAAATTGCGTGCTCGCTAGTGCTCCATTGCGGCTTCACTGAATCGTTGGCAGAGTTGGCAAGGCGCCAACCTTTCCAGCCAAGTGGATGCAGTCGCTTTTGCTTCACCAAGATTGTGCCATAAATGGCGCGAACAATCTTCTGCTTAAGGCCAACCGAACACATTGTGCTTAGTCGAATTGCTTGCATAGGTTTGAAAGCGAAGCGAGCAACGACCATTCAACTCCGTCCTCTCTATGCGACATGATTCAATTGATTTTTTAACACTCACTACGGAACGAGCACTCAATTTCGAAAGCTATTCAAAGACTGCTTTGTCATCTAAGTAGAACTTAAGCTTCAAGCAGCTGTTGGTACGAAAGAATTTGAAACGTAAAGCACACACAAGCAAAATTTACAAGCTTTTTTGACTATTGTGTTCAACATAGTAGATGTGAGGTCCCTTTAACCGTCCATTCGTGCAGTTTTAGCTAGCCTAGCTTAGGAGCTATTGCTCATACGGCTAACACAACTGATAGGCGCCTGAAAGCTAGACGGTTTAGCTACACTAGCTCCTATGCGCCTCGAAGAGGGGAGAACAATTTCGAGCTCCTTCGTTAGCAAGCAGATTAAAATTTACATAATCACCGTAAAGAAATTTGAAAATTCAAACGTTAGCGTCGACAACGACCGGATGAAACGTTTGTAGTGCACACTAATGTTGCGGATGGTCAACTGAGCGTAACAAATAAAAACGTTTACATTTTTGATTAGTCATCTTGTCCAGAAGAGATCCGTCGGTACTTGAATGTTTGCTTTGCCGGAAAGGGCAACAAAACTTGCGTCGCACCTCTGTTGCCTAATGTTTCATCTTCCTTGTCTTCTCACGGCCGGAATTGGCCAACACAGCTTTGTAGAGTCAACAAGGTGCTGATAGCCTCGGAAAACTCGCCGGAAGACGTCCAGCAACGCCTGACGATGCCTAAGCTGGTTTGGACAGAAAAAGCGCGATTCTACCTCCCAACAGACTACGGCAGATCGGACATGTTGCGAGACTGTTTCGCCTACTCGTTTGAATTCCATGGCTTCGAAAGCAGAACTATACGAGCAAACTGGTAGGACGAGCATTCCTTTCCTTACGGTGACTAACGATGAGACGAGCTGCTTGTGATTTATCAGTGCCAATTTGCATATAAAGCGTCCGCGTAAGTTTTTGTAAGCACGACATGCTTCGAGCAAAAAGAAATTCGAAGCCCAATCTGTGTAGTCTCTAAGAGTTTGAGATAGGTAGATTGTAAGCTCGTATGCTTTTTGCCCTTCTTATCACTTTGCCTACACAACTTGAAATATATTAATTCTCCGTTGGAATTGTCCAAGGCCATTTTAAATGCTAACACGCTATTGCAGTACGAGCATACGCGTAAAGCAACCTTTGCCGGCAAGTGTGCTTAGGCAAAAAGTGAAAACGAGAATGTGCTTGCTGGACGCCCCCTGACGAGGAAAAAACTTTAACGGCAGCAGGAGCGTACATTCGAAAAAGGTGAAACTGCAACTGTGCTTCGAAATGAGCCATTGCCGCCCCGAAAAACAGGCTATTTTTTCCTAAGGCGTTACCTTTTTCGCTTTGGAGAGCGGCCACCTATTGCAAAGCAAGAAAACGAAGAAAACGGCAAACTTTGACGCCGTAAGGCCAAACACTATGACATGCAGTGGCATCGAGAAAGGGAAATTGAAAATGACGTCGCTTTCCAAGGGAAGATTTGGACAAATTTTGTACAATGCGACTCCGTGCCGGGAGCCTTGACCCTGACGCGATAACGTCATGTCAAACGACGGCAAAATGTTTTTACTAACGACGACTACGGCTTGCCAGCCGCAAGCCAGTTTTCGTCCATCTCAAAAGTTCTTAATGGAAATGGAGCTCTTCGTCGCGACCAGTTGGAAATGTACGGATTTTTGGAAAAGCGGTTTTACGTAGGTACGCCTTCGCGGCTGGTATCGTCGTGACCGACGGCAAGCAACGCTTTGCTTTTTGTGGGTTCCCGAAAAATCCGGGAAGAATGCTTTTGTTGGGGCGCGAAGCGTGAGAAGTTGCGTGTTTATATAAGGGCGTAGCATTCACTTGACAGCACGAAGTTTTCCCTACACGCCGTACGGCTCTGTCCTGCCGCTATTCACTAAAACACTCAATGACTTGATCAATACCGATCGCTAGACAAAAGTGACATTGCAAGTAAGATGTTATATCGTTTAAATAATAGTCTTGTCCATTTGTCGGAAACAACGGGATGATTTTAAAATGAAGTCGACTTGTTAAAAAAAGGCTATTAATGGTTTTGTCAGGTTGCTCTGCTTAACGAATAAGACGGCGTGAAGTTGAAGAAATGGTCAGTCGAAAGTAGTCTGCAAAAAACAAGAGGGAAGAGTTGGTCGCTTGGCATACGTTACAGCTGAATATATATTAGACAAATTGTAACCGAGAAGCCGCAGCAGTTGCACAAATGCGATGTGATCGAGTAAAGAACTCTGTGGCAGCAGCAGGTTGTGTTGAAAGTATAACTTGGAGAGCATTTTTCTCGTAGCAAAACGTTTGCACCACGCATAGGCCAAAGATTTTTAAAACTAGTCAGGTTTTGAGTCCAAGAAAAGTTATGCCGCCTTCACGAACGTATGCTACGCTTCCTGGACTGTTCAGTTACTAAATTGTAGAGAAAACTTTTACAATTAAAATTATCTTTCTTTACAAAATCAATATTAGCTTAACAGCGGTAAGGCGGTAGGTCCCTGTCCAAGAAGCTATTAATGGTAAAGTAGCCGGATATCCCTAACTTTGGCATATGGCTTGTGTTCTTTATGGAAACTTTGAATCTCAAGAATAAAGATGATTTTGGTTTTTACATATCTCACGCGAATCATTAGTCGAAGGTTCCAAGTTATCGATTCTTTGTAATCACCTATGCTTAGAGTCGAAGCTCGAAAAAGTCTAACAACGTTCGGGCAAAGTAAAGTAACAAATATAATTTGTAAAGCAAATGCGCGAAAGAAGAGCACCATTGAAGTCGTCTCCTTCCGCAGATGAAAAAAAGCTTGTCTTCAAGGTCGGTTGCATTGATTCGCATAGTTTAAAAATAGTTCCAAGCTCATGAGCAAGTGTTCGCTGAACGCTATTTTTAAACCGGCGCAGTTCAACGAAATGACAAACCGGAACAATGGTCTCTATTGATCTCTCACTTGCTCCTCAGTGTGGCGACAAATCCATTCATCGTCTCGAGAAAGACTTCATCGCTTCAGCTCTTTTAAAGGAGCATTTTAATTAGGTGCTTTCTCGTGCTTGGAACAACCTTAACGAAAGAGTGTCGCCAGAATTATCTATGAATCAATGCTGCTCGTACATGTGCCGGTTAAAAATGGTAAATGAACGCGTCATGCGGTTGTTGAACCATTTGAAGGACGATAAGGGTGGACATTAATGCATGCGATTAACCTACTACGTTCTGTCGGCTGGCAGTAATTGGCACAGTAAAATAACGTTTCACAACGGCTTGTTTAAACTGAATGAAAAATTTCAAAGACCATCGCGTTTACTACCTGAATAAGTGCGCTTTGGAGAAAGTAGTTAAAACAGGACTACGACAGAGTCTTCAGAATTTGCATGTGTGAATATGACGTGTGCAAACGTTGTTTTCAAGCTGCGGACATTTCTGCGTCTCTTCGAAAACGACAGTTCAATCAATGGCAGAAATTTATGCACATTCATTTGTCTCATTTCTCACTGACAGGAGATTCTTATCTAAACAAGGCGACTAGAACCTAAGCGAATTTGCCTATCGTTCAACTGGAGAAGACATTATCGCTACAAGCGAAGCATCAACAACGTCTGGAAGTTCTTTACGCGACGTTGTGTTTACGACAATTAAAGTTGTCTCAAACAAGCCTGCCAGCAAAGGCAGCCTTAGACGCGAAGCTGAAAAGTTTTGAGGTCTTTGGGTAATTGTACCAAACTTAACAATCGAAACCTCATTTTTTACCAATGCTTAATCTACAGTGGCTCAGTAACTGATAATAGAACATTTTTTAAAATGGTGACCTCAGCATGGAGAAAGAATGAGTTCTCCATTAACTTCTTCTGCTTGAATCGTTGTTTCCAAAAAATACCTGCACAGCAGCGATTGTTCAGTCCCAAAGGCACCGCGTATGACCTGCGTAGTAACAATAAGGTTTGCTCAAGGTTGGAGTAAATTATTTAATTGGACTCAAGTTGGCAACTGGCTATTCTTACTGGACAACAATTGCGCTAAGCCGACCGAGCAAACAAAGAGTCACCGCGTTTTTTCCATCTAAGGCCAGAAAGAGACAAAACTGGCCCTTCTTGCTTTCGAACGCAAAATAGCTAATGATCACCCAACCCGGAAAAAATCAAACGCAATAACCAATGATCGTCGGGCAAAAACTAGTCATTTGCATTAATAACTTGGGGCAAACGCCATGGTTCAACAATACCACTGGAGTGAAGTGAACTATGCAGCACTAATAGTCACAATGATCCTTATCCAACGCCTACGCATGTAAGAGTTGAATACTATGGATTATTTGCTCTAAGCGTGAATAATTCAAGTGGAAAGTACACTTAATACAAAGCTACCAATGAACACGTTTGTTGTTGGTACTTAAAAGACCGTACTACCGATGGTCTGCAAAAAAAATAACAAAGCGAAAGGAGAAAAAAGAAATAAACTGAGCGAGTCGTAACTGACCCATATACTAACCGATGAATTTCCCGAACAGAGACAGTATAGTAACCGGCTTCTAATCGCCAGCAACACGAACTTCATATGTGATTAGTGACAATCTAACGACATTCTCAAAGAGCAGTCGGACGGTAGGCAGTTTCTTGACACTTCAATTTCACTGCTAATAAGTGAGTGATGACAATTCCTAGTCGAGTATGAGATAAGAGTACCAATGAGTCTATATTTGCATAAACAGAAAAAAACTCTCTGGAAAGCATAGTAAACTTCGGACAGTATGATCTCTGCTGCCTTCGTTAGTGCAACAGAAAAGTGCGTACGCAATCGCGTATTAAAGCTTAGCCCTACGCCACCTGGCAACTTCGTCTTAGTGAAACTCCGTTATACTTTTTTTTTCTGAAAATAAAATTTTTCATTGCGACTCAAATGTTACGGCTGCTTCCCGTTGGCTTATTCCGTAATCGGCGAAAAAGGTAAAATGTTTGCGCTAGCGTTTTCCGCGCCGTTTAAGGAATAAACAAACAGGAAGTTGAGTATATCATTGCAGCCGAAATGAAGAGCGTAACTTTTGTAAATACTAGTTAGACTTTGTCGATCACTGAACGCGATAGAGGCAAAAACAAAAAAACGAAAACGTCACCCGCTTCAATGACAAACATTGTTATTTGTTCGACTATTTTCCATAAAAGGAATTACTACTGACAGCTAGACGCCTTATCGTTTTCGCATCGAAAGTCGCGACAGCAGTAAGTTCTGAAACATTTTATAAAGTCAACATGAAGTCAATAAAAACGAACCTCTGAGTGCAAGTTAAAACTTGCACATAATCAAATTATTGAAAACGATTCATAATTGGTTTGGCAAAAGGGAATGCAGGTGCCGCTTTACAGTCGCTTGCGAATCAGCTCTTCCAGTTTTTTCACTCGGGAATCGGCATTTCCAATGGCCAAAGGTTTGGTTCCTTCCGCGGGCGCAGCGTTCGCCTTCTCCGCGGTTTCTTTGGACGTTTTTCCATGATAAATTTGCATAAGTGAACTTTGATCGGCTCTTCTGACCGACTTCATGTCGAGAACTTTTTGAAATTCCGAAACGTCTGACTCCGGTAGCAGCTTCAAGTATTGGTCAACAAACGAATCGGGGCAGTCAATCGGCGCCATGACAAGCTAAAAATGGCGAACGGCAAATCAATTATGGTCTACTAGCCTAATTCCATAATAAATGTTAAGCGGGCGTGCTTCCGTCGAACATGCAAAAAATGCAATTACTTTTTGAAAACGTTCATTACTGCTAAAGCTAGCAAATCGTAATTATGGAGAGCAGAGAAAAAGAATGCTTCAACTATGTGGCTTTAAGGGACATTTCGTCGTGCCCCTTTTGCGCACGTTGATTATCCATCGCTGTTGTCATGTAAAAAACGCGTTACAAAATTAAAGCCATCTAAGAAATGAAGCAGTATTGATCTGCTAGCTTAATAACGAAACAAAAGCGCGGCATTCCATTCGTGAGTTCTCAAAGTGTGCATGCGAATGCTCGCTTGGAAAACATGCCACTCCGCGTCTCCTAACACATTAGATTCGTTTTGGTACATTACGTGTACTTACAACGACGAAAACTATTCATCCGCCATTTTGAAGGAAAGCAGATGAATTTAGAAAGTTTCGGTTTCAATCAATTGCAGAGCGGAAGAATGAATGAACAGTTAAAGACAGAAATTTGTCTGTTCTATTTGGGCGCAACGACGATCTTTAAAATTAGCTCAATTCGAATGGCCTCTCAGTAATTCAATTATAGGAAAAAAGTTCAGAGAGAAACGCCGGCAAAACGTTGCGCAAATGATTTCAATTGGGCCGATCGAACGGGAGAACAGATAACGACAACCAAAAAGACTAACAGCGGAGAAGCAATGCATTGATTAATCGGAGTAAAAATAAAAAATATGTCGTACAATTAAAAGTACACTAAAATGGAGAAAAAACTCGTAAGAACTTCGTAAGCTTTTCAAAATACAGAAACTGTTCGTGAATTATTACAACCAATGGTGTCAAACAGTTTCCATTATCAGTCGGATCATTTTGGATTGATTTTTCGTTTTCCGCCTCATTTACTTTATTTATTCTATTACAACTTCTCGCTAAGTTCATTTCAATATTTTAATTTTAGTTTTTATATTCCGCTTTGTCAATATTCTGCCTATATTTTATTTTATTCAATTTCACTTGATAACTCATCAGTTTCTATTTTATTTGTTTACCTTCAGTATCCCTTTACTTACTTACTTAACTGTTTAAGTAGGTTATTTCGGTGTTCTTTTTCCCTTGTCCCTAATCTAATGGCTTGAAGTTGCATTCCGTTTGAACTCGTGTCGCCCAAATTTAAACTGTCCGTTTACAACCCTCTGTCAACGATACGTTTATCGCTGATAGCGATCAGTCTGAAAGCTCTGCTGAATGAAAGGATCGAATAAACTGGACGAGCATCACTTCCGCGTATTATGAGAGAGCGATTCAAAAACTCGTTACAGTATGAAATTTAAATGTTCAAAAGTTGGACTATACCAACAGTAAGATTTTCAGGTTCGAAGTCACAACCAACTCGTTTAACGCACTAACACGAAATTGCGGATTTGTTTTCACTCTTCGGCAGCGCGGAAAAAACAAAAAAGTGAAAAGTGTCAAATCCGGGATAAAGTGTCAACAGGAATTTTAAACAATAGTTCGAACAGTCGAAGAAAGGAAAGATAATTGGCTTACTCAATATTATTAGACTTATACTAACCGCGGCTTATAACAAATACAAGCAGAAAGTAACGTCTGCACCGGCAGCTTTTAACAGCCTACTGTCAATGAATATATAGGAAGCTTAATAATACTTAAACGTTGGAAAAGCCATTGCATGAACTCATTAATTCTTAATCATTACCATTGTAAAGGAGGAAATAAAGGTTGCTTGCAACTTTGCAAAAAGTACCTTCAGTATCATTTCCGCTTTTGTCATTCCCTTCAGAACAACTTTGGTGTAAGCTTCAGGCGGTTTCTGACCAGCTATTGATCCAACCACTGGCAAATTCGCAAGCTCCGTTTTAAGCGAGTGAGTATCCAACAAAAGCTGCTCTGCGCCCGTGACGCTGACGGATTTGCACCGGAACAGACAGCCAATGAACTTTGGAATAAACGAGCCGGCAAAGCGTAGACAAAATTGAATAAAATACTTCCGCGCGTTGATAAGGTAGTCGCGTACTCGGGCTACGTTCGTTCTCAGTTGTTGCCTTATGCGGTTGACGTAACGGCTTTCGTCGCCGACCGCATCCACGGAAGCCCATTGCATTTTCGTCATTGTCTGCAGCGCAGCGTCGCAGGCACCTTCAAGGTCCTGCACCAGCAATTGAATGGTTACGCTTATAAGGTTGAAAAACACTTCCTGTTCAGGCGTGAAGTCGAACTGTCAAAGGAAAGACGGTTTGTTAATGAAATTCAAATGAATGGTAGAAGAACGTACTACGTCCTGTTTTGCCAAGCTTGGCGCCTTCTCCTTCAGCTTTTCTTGCAAATTATGAATGGTCTCAGCGCAGAACTCAGCCGTCACCAAAACGCAACATACGCGGTACGTCTCCTCCACGGATAGCCGTGGGGCGTCGCCTTCTTTCAAAAAGCTTTGTATCAGCCCGGCGGTGGTTGTCACCTGTCCACTGGTTATTTTTGGCAAGAAGTTAGCCAAGCACCTTTTTTGGAAAAATGGAATCAATCATACTCAGCGAAAAGAAGACGCTACGCGTCTGCTAACCTTTGCGCGTATTCGCGTAGGTACTTCTTGAATAAACGGGCCAAATCAGCCATCAGCTGTTCGGACATGCACAACTGAAGCAATTGCTGAATGCACTTTTTGTAAAAGACAAAAAGGTCGCTGCTATTTGGAATAACGACCGCTGTTGAGCCGTATTCCATTGACGGAGGGCCAGTTTCGCGAAATTTCTCAGCCAGCTGATCCACCAAGGCATTAAGATTGCCGTCAAGAGCATTGAAGTACAATGGCATGTGCTTTTCGAACTTTGAGCTCAGCGCGCCACGAAACCCGCCTCGTTCGGTCTCGCTTGATTTGCCCTGCTGTTGATCTATTGACTTTTGAGATGGAAATCGCTTCGACATTAGAACTTCAAAATTCAAAGTTCGTTGAATGGCAAAGATCAGTAGTTTGGAATCAATTTCGGCAATTCTTTTCGCTGTCACTTTTTCCAACATGTCACCAGTAAGCTTGACAAACTCCAAAGCCAACCGCTTTGGCATCTCCCAGTCGGAAGGAAATATTGTTGTGTACTTATTTTCAAATTCGATCAATCGGTCGCGGAACCAACCGTACCTAAACGACTACAGATGCTTTCGGCTACTGAAGCAACGGAAGCCTTTACCGAAGGTCAATCTTGTCCAACCAAGCATCATCCTGCGTATCATCAAAAAGAATGGTGTACTCCGTAAGCTCATGGTTAAGTAACCATTGGATCAAAGATTCTCGCACAGGCTCTTCAAGGACCGAGATCACAGCGCAGACATCGACAATGTTTACAGGCTGCGAACCACTAACAGCGGATGTTGACGCGGCCTTATAAGTTGGAGAAAAGTAGGTTTTGAATTCTGAAGAAACCAGCTCGGCTATTTCCTGACCAATGTTCACCATTTGCTCGGAAAGTTGCCTAATCTGAGGAACCGCTTTGTACTTGCTGAAGTGCTCTAGAACGTTTTGAATGCCGGGCAACAGGTTGGCAATGTCTCGAAAATTTTTTGTCCTGGAAAAATTTGGTCACGTCATCTCATTACACGAACACAATCTAAGGAGATTGCATACTTGATGTAACTTTCTAAAGACTCGACGCCGCTAACTAGCATATGCAAATGATTTAGGGTTGTTATCGAAGCTGTGAGGTTCTTTTTAGCCAAGTCAAGCTGCTTCATGTCCCTCGTTATTTCGGTCACCATTGTGTCGGACATGTCCGTCTTCCTTTTGATTTCCAACACTTTGTCGAACAGCTCGCGCATAACCAATTTTGCCTCCTGTAGCGCCGCCTGGCCGTCGACGGAACTTGAACTTTGCATTTCAAGTATTTGGCAGATTTCTTCGTTTATTCGAGCCATCTCGTTGTCCAACTCTTGCGCAACCTCTTCCACGTGAACTGAACGTTGCCCGGACGAATTACGTTGACACATAGGGGAGACTACTTACTCAAACCGGGTTCAGTTGAGAACAATTTGTTGATGTGCTCAACGACGCTAAAATCTTCTCTGTTGAACGGATCGTTGGGATCGCAGATTGAATTTAAAGCCGACTGAACGGCGGGGGAAAATTTAATTGGTGCTTCAAGCTCCAAAGCATAGGCACCCGTTGATGGCAAGCGCGTACTGGAACGCTTCTCTTCAGCCATCTGCTTGGAAAGCTTTAGAAGAGCACGTTTAAAAAGACGATGAAAAAAGTTGGAAGCAAGAAACGTTTTCAAACGTTCAAAGCCACTATCAAGAAATGGAGGAAACAATTTACTAAGTCAACGCGGTTGCACGCATAACAGATGCTTGACGGAAACGTGCCCTGAACTGACAATTTCCATTCTCTCTTTCGTATGTATCCATCCAACTTCCGTTTTGCGTGAATACGGTATGTGGTATCCGCGTTCAGACTTTTGCGGACCCGCATAAACGTCGTTAGGAAGCTAAAAGTCAAAAAATGCAAACAATGCAACTGCTGGACGACAAACGCGAACATGTGAATAATTTCTAACAACTCGCTCTTTTGAGAATGTATACACCCGTTTTTGAAAGTCTCAACATGGGATACTTTCCTCATATCAGGTGAACTACCAAACTGAATGAATACTGAGCTTCCGCCTAGCTTTACTCGTACTTCTACAGAAATTTTACAGAAAACATACTTAACCGTTTTCGCAAGCAAAGCGACAGTAGCTTAACACAAATTAAAAGAAGGCATATGTGACTATATATCACAGGAGGAAATGAAAAAATAAACAGCAAAGTCGTTCTATTGAGAAACGGCTTTTTCTTTTCTTTATCTTTCCTTAAAAAGGATTGCTCACTTGCGGACAAGTTACTGCGTACCAAACGCGGACTACAGTAAACCAGTTTTAAAAATGCACAAAATTTACAGAAGCAGTTTCGTTCGACCGCAATGAAAGTGAATAAGTCTGCTTACATGGCAAATAAAATATTTTGGTGATTTCGTCCTTGACAACAATATCTGGCGCGTTCTTTGCCACTGGGAAAAAGTAAACTGACTTTTTTCGCTAAGCTGTTGGCTGTGTCCACCGAGAAGATCATTGGTGACGAAATAAGTTTGCAATCCACCGCTCAAGGCAGCGATTAAAAGGAAGGCATCGTCAGTTGACCTAAAGCACGAAACCATTTGTGTGCATACTGTAGCGCTTGAACAATAATCAAGTACTTCACCAGCTTATTTAGTATTTAATTGTTAATAAGAGACAAACTGGTTAAAAACTACGGAGGTTTCTTAGCCGCTCCATCGTCATACTGTATGTTTGCCAGCCATTCTGTTCTGACTTACCTCTAAGCCTAACCCAACGCGTAATGCATGCACTTTAGCTTAGGCTTAGTAAGGGAGCAGAACAAGATGGTCGGCATGCTTGCCAGAATGGAACTCGTATTTTTCAGGCGGATAGGCGAATAAGGGACAAGATGTAAGACTCCCTACTCTTAATTAAACGTCGCTTAATAGGAAAGATGGCTAAACAGTTTCCAATATTTGCTTACACGTTCGCAGCTAAGAAATAGTGGGCCATTTTGCTCAGCTGCGCCATGAAGTCGACGCAACGCAGGAAGTGATGCCTTCCAATGACAAGTGGTTTCTTAAAATTGTGCTTTTCCCTCAGTAACGAAACGGTGTTGATAATCTGACGGGAAGCTAAGGTAAGTGGTCATAACAGAAAGCGAATCAATACCCTTTTCATTTGCAACCTGAGATCACCATCTGTACGACCAAACAAGGCAACGTTGCATCCATCTATTACAACATCGAAAGGACCTTCCGTGGCAAGTAGCCTTAAATTATAAAGAACTTGTTCCAAAGCATCTACTCTAAGAAAAGACGAAATTACTTTTGGAACCGGGATACTTCTTTAGGAGACGACTGCCTGTATATGTTCTCACCAATTAGAATTTTTTTAAACACTTCGTTCTTCATTTCGGCAAAGTCTTCACCGGATATGCAGACACGACTTAACGTGCTTCCGCATACCGTGCAGCAGCCTTGTGCGTCTATCATCCCATCTTTTACGGACCAAATACGCTTTCGGAAACTAGAATAATTCAAAAATTTAAAAAATAATATTTAACCTGAAAATCATTAAGGAGTGAAAGAACTTTTTAATCAAATATTTCGAGAAAAAGCGTGACTTAACCTTTCGAAAAGTTCCTTCATGGCCATTGCAGTGTCCTCATCCACCAGCAGATCCGTAGACATGCGCAAGAAGTGCAGGAACTTGTCAAAATTGTCTAACGCGAAGCTTTCGTCCGGCAGAGATGAGCACAGGTAATCTGTCAACTCTTTCAAACCGGAGTCTTCAATTTTTAATCGACAAGAGTCGCTTCCGCGCAAAGCCCAAAACTGTGCCAGCTTACGATGGCGACACGCCGATATCAAAAGAAAATTTGCGCTTTCAGACTTTGCTGATTGTTGAACGGACGGCCATAAGGAAAGTATTCTATTCCATTCGCCCGAGCAGCCTAGCGCGAACAGTAAATGAAGATCAAACACATTTGGAAACCTTTCTTGCCACAGCAACAGACTATCCAACAAGATTTTCGCAACATCGGACGTAGGTATATCTCTTTTGTTTAAAAAGCACGTAATCAAAAGATAGACAGCCACTTTGACAGAAGCTGGGTTAAGCAGACTGTTACGATCCAAATGGCGAATATAGGAAAGACCTCGTTGGAATTCATGGTTTTCAGCAAAATACCAAAGCAAGGTACTATCAACGGGCTTCCTTCTCAGGCCGCTTTCACCCACAGCCGTCCTTATGCTCGAAAATTCGCTATCGCTCAGTGCGCAGTCGTTTGGGGCTAGAAGACTGTTGACAAGGTCGGATACAACAGATGTACGAAGCACTGCTTTTGATAATGATATCATTGCATCCGGCGAAGAGACTGTCGAACAGTGGCGCCATTGATGTTGAAGAAAGCAAGTCTTACAGCGCTTGAGCAATAGCGACCAGTTGCGTACGGAATAGTGCATTTGAGAAAAATTGAACAGAACGGGTAGACTATTCAGAGTGTGTTTTAGGAGGTGTCGGTGAACCCTGCTGCAGTCCGTGTTCTTCCTTGTACTTTTCAAAGCGATACTTCCTGTCAAAATGCTCAACCTTCAAAGGGAGAAATCATAGAAAACCACACGCCGCTAAAAAGCTTCCAACTGTTCACCCAAGTTCGTCGACACGAGGAAACAAATTCCGCCCGTTGCTGTTTGCATTTACTTTCGTCACCGTTGTTTTCATCCAAGCAGGACCAGTAATTATCTCGAGAGCTCCAGCACTTTTTGCGCTCCGAGAGAAGCGGAACATCGCCTTGAGCGCTCATTACATCATATCTTAAATTCTGTCACTCGAAATGCAACTATGCTCGTATTCTACAAAAGTCAAAATGAATAGCAGACCTGCTGCGTTCAGTTATAGAGAACCTGAAGCTTGGAGTTCATAAACGTTAAAAAAATGCTTCACATAGGTAAAGCGTTCCTTTCCATGCCAAAAAGTGAACACTAGAAACTGCACGAGACGACTAAAGCTAATCAAGAAAATTTAGAACATGTTTAAAAACAAGATAGAGCCAACTGAGCCATATACAGTCCTCCTAGAGAATGCAGGTTCTTGGTTATCATGCATTTCGACCAGCAAAAAAGACTTTCATTTCATGCAGCTCAATCTGCTTTACCATACTGACGTCATAAAGTTGACGTTTTTCTTTTGGTGTGCAAGCGCCTCTCAAAATAAGCATTAACAGTGGCCAACTGGTGAAGGGAAAAACTTGGTTCCACCAGCACATCATTTGCAGGCAACGCACTGCTTACTCAGTTTAGGAACTTCGCGGCAAATGAAGGCATTTGAAGGGAAAACTTTATTTCAAAAACATCAACAAGAAACAATGAATAGAAATGACAACCGGACAATTCGAATAGGGCAAAATCACGCCACATTTTAAATTTCGGGTCAACGGTACCGAGGTAGCACCTTCGAATTGTCTATCATCATGTACTTCACGGAGGGAAAATTTTTGCGGAATGTATTGCACAGGAAAACGCCGCGCTTCTCCCGACAAAAGTGCAACATAATAAAGTCGGCAACGAATAGCAGCAGAACAAGCAGGGCGACGAAAAATACTATTTCAAGAATCCAATGTTCGTGACCAAATAGGGTAGGCCGGAAGAAGTTGTGTTTTGGCAGATCGGGTCGGCGGTGGAATTGGTTTTCTGGTGGAACAAATCTAAAAAGTAGTTGTGCTATAGGCTCGATAATAAGACATTTCTAAAACCCGCTTCCCAGATCGATATTCAAACTGAAACAGTACAAAGATGTTCAGGTAATGAAAAGTTTGAAAAACGCGGAACTACAGTAAACAGCATGCCCGGAGATAATTAAGTAAATGCTCTCGTTGAAGGCACATAAGTTACCGAAGTGGCAAATGTCGCAGTCGATATAGTACTGCGCCCAATGTCCACTGTATATCATGTCCAGACATACGAGATACTGGATGAAAATTTGAAATATTGACAGGAAAGCGGAGGCCTTTGTGAAGAAGCGCAAATGCCCATGCCGCTTTGAAGCACTGAGTCCTGTCAGCAGGTAAAAATCCCACGTTAATAAACTGCAACATCTTTACGAACTACATACCGAATTCTGGCGATGTCAGCATTTGGAAATTTCTTGTGACGAAACAGTGTCCATATGGATGTCCAGTTCAAATTGCAAAAATCCTGGAAGAATGAAAGATTACTGGCGGAGAGTAACCCATCTTCCGCAACGTAATACTGATGCGGATTTTTCAAAAACTTCGTGGTCATAGGCGCCGCTTAAGTTGAGTACGTCATTTGTGCTGTACCAATATTCCGACATTCCGTAGAAGTCAGTCGACGCAAAGTCAATCTCTGGCAAATAGACTCCTTCCAGGAAGCACAGCGCGGCAGAGCAGGTGACATTGGACTCGATAATTTCGCTTAGCGACTTGTAACATGTATGGAAGCAACCACTACCGGACCGTACTATATCCAGAATGTTTGTATCACCAAACTGCATGCGTTTGGTTAGACCTCTTGGCAAGCAACAGTCCGAAACTTCCAATACACTAAATGGATAAACTATTTAGTCATAATAACCCTAAAGAGTATTGACAAAGCACGAGTACAAAAAATAAAATATCTGCAAAGAATAAAGAAACAATAGCGCTCGGCAGGAAGACAGAAGAGAGTGCTTTAACTCTCACAATATCGGGATGGCATAAATTTGGTTGTGAAACATTGGAACCACAATATCCCTTCCGCTGGCACATATTTTTGTAAATAAAGTTAAAGTTCACATATAGGCATTTAGAAAACGGTAAAATGCAGTTCAACAACAAACTTTTAGAATTTGCCACTTTTAAGAAAAACTAATCAATAAATTAAAAACTGAATAGTCAAATACTTTTTACAAAACTGGAAGGCCACCGGCGTAATTTTGGTTAACAACAATTGTTCGCTAACTGTTGAATCGTGGCTGACTGAGCATTTTATTCAATTTAATCATTTCTACTTAATAAACTACGTTTCCAATCCTAGGCATTTGAAACAGCAAGGAGAACTGCGTTCACTACGACAAATTTAAAGAACAATTCTTAAATTACCGAATAGAAAATTTAGTCAAAAGAAAAAATACTAGCAAATCTATTTTGTCAGCCTTCCTGACTGCGTAGTTACCTTATTTTTAAAAAATCAAATACTTTGTCCTTCTGTGAGCAGATGTACCTGCGCATCATATCCAATAATATTACAGTAAGCAAAAGTGCTAATTTAAAATTAAAGCAGATGCAACAAACGTAAACTTTACAGTTTCTGGGATTTAATCTTTAAAAAATAAACGGGCATTCACACGCTAACTTAGTCCGACCATTTGCAACCGATGAAAGGTGACAGGAAAGCTTCAAGGCAAAACCATTTATTTTCGGAAAGAAGGCAACGTCACCTCCTCTTATTTAGACAAGCAAACTGCGCTTACGCGTTTGGTAGCCATATTCAACGCAAATTTACATTAAAGTGAAAAGATAAAGTCGCTTTAAACTCAGCGCCAAAATTAACTTGTCATGTAAAATAATCAACGAGTTTACGTTCTCCATTGCTGGCGAGTGGCTGTGCATCAATGTGAAGAAAACAGCAGCAGCATCTTTTGAAGCTGCGCTCAGCAAGGCTATTTCCATGCGCTGTGTGGACAATTAAGAAAATGGGAACTTTCGTCAACGTGGAATTAATGATGCTTCTGGCATTTTGTAGCTACTGCTTTCTCAGCTATGTGCTTTTGAAGAGTCCGTTCCACTGGCATCAGTACCCAATGATGACATTTAGGGCGCAAAACGTCGCTCACAGAGCGGGTACGCTCTTACAACTTTCGTTCATCTTTATGCTAAGAGATTATGTCGTAGGCGGTGGAGAAGCGCACGAGAATACCCTCAACGCGGTGCTCAGGTTTTGCACATGGAAAGACGATATTTCTAAATCAATATTCAACATTTATAGAAGTGCCTGCAATGGAGCCGATATGGTGGAATTGGATTGTCAACTCACTGCTGACGGAAAAGTGGTGGTTGCTCACGAGGATTACCTGCTACGAGTGGCCGGCGTTAACGAATACATCTCAAATT
Source organism: Trichuris suis (assembly GCA_000797535.1). NCBI lineage: Eukaryota > Metazoa > Nematoda > Enoplea > Trichinellida > Trichuridae > Trichuris > Trichuris suis. The sequence goes on along the minus strand of KN538402.1, from coordinate 392,998 downwards.
TACCTTACAAGGTAATCGCACGCTTCGTGAATTTTCACAAACGAAAAACAGCCTCACCTGCGAAATAAAGGCAAGTCATAAAAAACAACTTAACATGGGGAAAATCAATCCCTAATACATTCATCATTATTGAAAATAAGAGCTCAACTTGCAACACCTGAATTCAAGCTCAACAAAACGAGCAGCGTCTTCCATGGCGACCTAAGAGATCTATCATCAGATGCTAATCTAACGTGAGTTACTGTAGCAGCGCGAGAGCAAAACCAAAATGTTAAGTTGTAAAGTTTGAATGAAAACCAACCAACTCAGCCCAACTTTCAAAGGCTACTAAGTTCAGGACGCGCCAAAAATGAAGCATAAGGATAGCAAGTATAAGCTTATAGATGTCGTGCATCGTAAAGTCTGATAGGAAGGAAATATGGTAAAGATGAAATGCAAACGTCAAGAAAATATAAATATGGAACTTCGCTAGCTTCTGCTAATGCTACTGAATCAAATTCGACAACCTTTCGTGCGTAACCGGTTAAAGCCGATTTCAGAAGCTACCCGTTATGAAAAAGCAAGTAGAGTCGGAAACCGACCCCGGTAAGGTCGCCGACAGGGAAGAAAAAATTGCGAAAACAATTTTAGAAGTGAAAAGCCCGGAAACACAGAATGTCGAGGAACGTCGTATACCACTGCTCGAGGAAATCTTCCAAAGCCTACGGTACCTGCCGATCAATATTGACATTAAGCAAGACGATGAGATATTAATAAATGAAGTAAGTAGTAACGTTACAGCATCGCAACAATGGGCACTATTATTGTTTAAAAAGGTCAACAGAATGGTAATCGAATATGAAAGAGAAGAAAGTACTGTTTGGGGCAACGAAGATGAAGAAATTAGTAAAAAGCTGTACGCGCTGGTAGGCAGTACCACCAGTACTAAGTTTTCAAAATTATGGACTTTTCAAGAATCCCAAAGTGCACCTGTTCTTTTCCGCTAAACGGGTGATAAGGCTTCTTTTCCTGTTTTACACTGGACTTTTGCCATTCGTGCCAATGAAGGAAAGATTTCTCGAAATCCCTATGCTTTCCGCAGTATCCAGGTAGGAGTGCATCGCCGAGTGGTGCTTTCTTGCATACTAGCAAGTTTTTTTTAGTTATCCCGAAGTCCGTCGAAAGTTTGGAATGTTTGCAAATCTGATAATGCAAATGGGTGATGCGTAAGTTAAAGCATTCTGATCATTATTGCAAAACAAAGCTGCTTTAACGTTCACGCTTATTTGCAGCCTACTCTTATCGCCTGTTTTGTTCGATCACTTGAGTCGCAGAAAAATTCACGTGTTCCTTTGGGTGCTGAACAAAGAAGAGCAATTCAAGAGAGCTTTTGAACTGGGAGCTACGGCAGTGATGACAGATTATCCTACAAAGCTGGCTGAATATTTGCTGCACCATCCACCCAAAGAGCCGGTTGAATTTCCGCGACTTGAAGCCGTAGCGGAAGGAATAGAGATTGCGAAAAAAGAAGTGGAAGCCGTCGCGGAAGGATTGGAGATTGCAAAAAAAGAAGTCAAAAGTCTCTGCCCGTAAAGACTTGTCGCCGGGATGGAACGAAATCTCGGAACTTTTGCCATATAAAAATAAACTTACGTAAAGCCGCGCATTACAGTATGAATTAATGGAAATAAAGTAAACTAGTTGGCGAACAAATCAGATTTGGGCAGCGGGCTTTCAAACGTTCGTAGAAATGAATGGCAATAGGGCTATTTTTAAATAGGATCAATGGGCTGAAGTCTAATTTACGTAGCTACGCTACCAAGAACAGTCGGTTAAGGATAAAAATAGCACGTTTAGGCGAACTGCTGTACAGACAGGATAAACCCGTTAATCTATTCAAAAAGTGATTATGCATAATACTGGCTGGGTATGAGGTCACTGAATTGCAGACGTACCTTGAATTTGCACTTCCACGATTTTTCAGCGAATTTTTGACTAGCCAATTTTCGTAAAGTTCTATGGCAGTGTTGGCGCCATAGCCAAGGTAAGTATTCACAAATACGGTGAATTTAAACAAGGGTGAAGTGTCATTGCAGCCAAGATTAATTTCTTGGTAAAAGGTTTCCTTAAAAGAAAGTTACTTGGCTAATGAAACACATGCCATCCTACGCTGGCAACTTACGTCCAGCAAACCATGAACAGCGCCTCGTTTCACTTCATAGGCCACCTGGAGTGACGCTCCACCGAGATCAAGAATTCCAGCAGTACGCATGCGCCCACTGCCTACGGAATTTGACTGGGTTAAAACGGAAGACTGCAACAATGGGGATTTGTCAAAACGTCCAAGGGCGTAGTTGACGGATATCCACGCATATATGCCCTCCCATTTCCCGGATATTATTTCAATATTCGTTTCGCTAACTATGAAGTCATAAGAGCTGGCCAGCGCTTGCCGCAAGGCTTTCATAACTTTTGTTCTCTCCCTAAAAGGGTTGGACTAAATCTGAGCCTATAAGAAAGAAGCTAACTTACTTAACCGGCAACAACCGCATGCCAGCGGTGGCTAATACAAAAAGAGATGTTTGCTTCACGTTTTCCTTTGGTATATAATCCAGGGCGCCGTCAATGAGTCCCTTCATGTAAACTACCGCCCTTTTGGGGTCATTTCCAAAAGAAGACAACCCTTTATTCGTCATTGCAACGTTAGCCGGACAATGCTAAGAATAGTGCATAACAATACCTGGATTCTTTTTCTTCACTATTGGCTCTCCATCCCTCCCAAGCAATGGAGAGACGCGTAAAATACTTTTCACCGTGTGACGGTCATAGTCACAACGGTAAATGTACAACCTTGATCCGCTGCTACCCGCATCCACTACTATAGCATAGTGAACTCCTGTTAAAGTAATTTTATAAATACCCTTATACTGTATCATTCCTGTATAAGAGGATCGTCTGGAGAGCAGAAAGCAACTACAACGACCTTCGCTTTTAACGTGAGATGAACTTCTATGCGACAAAAGCACTAATTCCGCGAACAGCTGTTTACATAAAGCGACACTTAGGTACTAAGGCTATTTATATTAGAGCAACAAGTACGCACTTACCAGCGGTTTGTTCGTTTGGCGATGCGTGAAGAGCCACATGGCCTCGAGGAATCGAAAACAACAAAAAGCAAACAGCACAGGCAAATGTGAAACCCGTTGCGCAAAGAAACGTTGGCAGGATGCGAATTTTCCATCGCATTTCGACTGGCCTAGCAGTCATGTAACCAAAATGAAGGATCTTGCGGCGTTGAGTAAAATTTCTATAAATTTACAAGGCATAAATTCGCTTACCATTACGACATTGTTAGCTGCTTCAAAACGGCTAATTTAAGCTTGAAATGTTATTGAAAGCATGCGAAAACCTTACGTATTGTACCTGAATTGTGAAAGGATTGAAATAAAAGCAAATGATAAGCAGAAATATTTTAAGCAGCACAGAACCAGTTTAACGAAAACTTACGTTTCGGGGAAGTTCTCTTTTCGCAGAGAAAATAAGGCACGCGGTCAACATTAACGACGAGGCCGGCCAGGTGCCATTTGCGTAACTGGACAATTCGCATGAAACTAAATGAACCAGTCCAAACCTGCAAATCTTAAAAAAACGCCATGTTACAAAATACCACTGCTGGCTTGCTTGGACAGCAATGGGAGAGCTTTCTAGACTTAAACTAAACTGTTCATTTGCCAGCCGTCTACTCGAAAACTCCTAGCACGTATATCCCTATACGGAAACCAATTTTGAAACTAAGTCACTCCGAAGACGAATGAGTACAAATGAAAACATTACAATTCCATATCAGCTGTCTTCATTTTCGAGGCTGGAAAACGGAGATGCACGCATCACGGGAACACATTCGGGCATCTAAAAGGCAGCGTCGATAAAAATAATACGCAGCAGCTGTTAAAAACAATCTATATGAAAATCACTTAAAACAATGAGCACATACCTGTCAGTACTTCCCATCATGTATCGTTGTGGATGGCACGAAATACATTAAACAAACCCTCGAAACAATGCTAAGTAGTTTCTACATAAAACGACTTAGTTTCCTACAGGCATTTTGGAAGAAGATAAGCAAGTCACTATTTTGTGTCACTTTCTAGATAATAAAGAATATACAGCTCTAAAGGACATAACTGAAGATTGTAGTGAACGAAGCGGTTTAGCTAGTTCAGGATTTCCCTGGACGTGAGAACGGAAGGGAACTTTTCTCGCTTGTTTTAACATCTCAAAACACATTGTCGATTCCGTTAGATTGGAACCTACTTTTCGTAGGCTTGGTAATTAACAGCTGTGACGCAAAAGTGTTTCCACCAACACGTATTTCAAGAAGTTAAGATGTGTTTTTTAATTTTAGATATTTGTAAGATGACACAGCAAGATTAGGTGGAAGTGAAGTAGAAGTTCGACTATTTTATTTCTTTAAGGACCTTTTTGCTTCAATGGAAAAAACTATGAACTTGAAAGTTCTAAGCATAATGGTTTTCGCGTGTCAGTTCGTAGCACTGTTAATGTCATTAACTAAGGCCCAATCGTGCATAAATTATTTTAACGTTGAAGTTGCCCACGTCTGTTTTTCCGCAACATAGTCCTTAAGCTTGTTTTGCTCAAGGTGATTCTGTTCACGAGGGCGATGTCTGCCTTTGGCTATTTTCGAATTGGTCGCCTTATTTGGGCCCATTATCGAAAGAACGTCTTGCTGCTCTACAGGACTAGTCCACGGTTTCAAAGCACAATTCTGACGAGATGTCTATTGCCTGGTAAGATGTTCGGTCCACTTTGACGCCTAATTTTAAGTTTTAGCGCGAAATTTGCACACTACATCGATTGCATGCCAGCAGAGTAAGCCTGAAAAGGATGAAAACGACAAGGATAGTAAGCATTGAATTGCTGTTTAAATCTTTTTTGATCGGACAGTTTTTTCTAAAGATTCGCTTTGTCACTCATTCAGCGCACCATAATTCACGTTTCCCTGAGCGTTTGTAAATGCGGAAAGCATAGGCAGGCTAAAACTGAATTAATAAAATGTAGTATCCCGTAAAGCACCCTTTTGTCCCCTAAAGTGCTGTTTCGATAAATCAATTGCTCCACGATTTCACATGAGCAGCAAATTTGAGGTTTTTGAAGGAGTGGAGCAAATTTTTTGATATTACCTCTTAGCACTGTGTTAAGGTCGCTTTGCATGTCTTTTTAGAACCTAGTTTTGACTTCTCCGATTTGATCCGCGCTACAGTGTATACCATTGGAATAGCAGCATTCCTTTCGCTTTTCTCCGGCTCACGTTACGATGAATTGCGCCTAGTGCCTTGGAACTTTTTTCTTCATGAAATGCTTGCCAAAGGCGAGGTACGTTAGCCAATTGTACAAAAAGTGTGTTTCAAGTTCGAAGGACAAGTTTTTCTCATTTTGACAGTATGCCTGATTTTTTGCCACGCAACATATTAATGATTTTCAAGTATTTTGCAAACAAACGATCGTCCGAATTTGATGTCAGCTTGCATTTCGTCCTTTTTGCCTTGTGTAGGTGGAAGAGCTGATTATTACGTCTGATTCGGACATTATTACCATACGTCTTCAACCAGGAGCCATAATACATGGACAAATAGCACCAACAAGAATTTTTCATACGCGCGTTCCGGATATCCGAAATGTCGAAGAGCTCATTCGCAGAGAAGAGGAGCAGCTGGGAATATCCGCCGAATCTGGCGTTTCGATTATTTTCCAAAGACGTTCGAACTGGTAAAATTTTCCCGCCCGATAGTCTTGGTCAATTTTATTACGTTCCATTCCTTACGTAGGCCTTTTCTGTTCATGCTTGCCTTCTTCTCCTACGTGATCTTTCGAACGCTCTTCTCTATTCGAAAAGGAGGGAAAGGACTGTCCATGCCGGACATATATGTAAGCGAAAATTTAATTCTATCCACCATTAGTGCCTCTCACTTCTCAGGGGAACCTGCGCAAGGCCCAGTATCGAATTGTTTCGCCGTTTGCAAAGTCTGGTATACCAAAAATTAAATTTTCCGACGTTGTTGGCATGGAGGAAGCTAAAGTAGAGGTGATGGAATTTGTCGACTACCTGAAGAAACCTGATGCTTACACGGTAGGCGACATCTCTCGATGCATTGCGTAAATTTCAAGTAAAATCTAATTTCGACGAACCGACTAAGTCTTAGTTAATAGAGTGCTTACTATATTGTGCGAAATTGCCTTCATGCTGCGCGCGCAGGGTGTATACACAGTATAAATGATTTTCAGGTTTAGGGTTGCTTTCGCCTCAACATGTTGCATGCTGTATAAAGTGAATGCGATGAGGGTCGTAAAAATTCGAAACTAATAAGACAAGTACTTGGCTCTGAAACAGTATAATAATTTTTATTTGCATAGTAGTGTTTTAATTCAGGAGAACTATGAATATGGAATGCGTAGGGTATGTTAAGGGCTCTTTCTTTAATTCTTTTAAAGTACTTCTCTCTTTCTTCTTCAGTTTTGCGTTGGTGATGTAACGTAACAATTTTATCAGCGTCTGGGAGCCAAGTTGCCTCGCGGTGCCCTCTTGCTTGGTCCACCCGGTTGTGGGAAGACGCTGATTGCAAAGGCTGTTGCAAGCGAGGCGTCAGTACCATTCCTGGCCATCAATGGTACGGAATTTGTGGAAATAATTGGGGGTATGCGAGCAATGCTCCTTTCCATTGATAAACTGGATTTTTCTCCTATTTAAGGGCTCGGAGCCGCCCGAGTGCGCGATCTTTTCAAGGAGGCAAAACGCCTGAAGCCATGCATTGTCTATATAGACGAAATTGATGCTGTCGGACGGAAACGAAGCGATGCAAAGTAACATGCGGCCATTCTTTCTGTAATCACTTGAGCATTTTGAATGCGCAGGAGTGTAACTGGTTTCCAAAGCGGCGAGGAGGAGCAGACGTTAAATCAGCTTCTTGTGGAGATGGATGGTAATGAAATATTGGCCGTTCGCAAAAGTGTTACCCTCTTTAATTGCGCAGGAATAGACACCAATGCCGGCGTCATAGTGTTGGCTTCTACGAATCGGCCCGATGTGTTGGACAAGGCAGCAAGCGCTCGATTAGGGCTTCGCTGAATATATTCCGTTTCAGGCTTTACTTCGGCGGGGCAGATTCGACAGGCATATTTTAATAGACTTGCCCAACATGTCGGAGCGCAAAGAGATTTTCAAGTACTACTTACAAAAAATCAAAACGTCCGAGAAGATTCCGGATACCGATTATTTAGCTGATCGAACTCCTGGCTACAGCGGTGCGCCTGAGCTTAATAACTGCGCTTTGCTAACTTGCCTTTAAAGGAGCTGACATTATGAACGTTTGCAATGAAGCGGCAATTAGGGCTGCAACACTTGGAAAAGACTATGTTGACTCGACCGACTTGGAATACGCGCTGGAACGCACCTTATCCGGTGCGTTTAACGAGTGACGAATTATTGACCTTTCTTTTTGTTTACTCTGCAGGTGCCGAGAGGAAAACTACGTCAGTAACACTTCCTGAAAAAGAACGAATAGCCTATCACGAATCTGGTCACGCTCTGGTTGGTTGGATGCTGAAGCATACCAACGCGCTGCTAAAGGTTTTCGTTGTTTGATTTTTTGTCCATTAGTTTTTTGCATGCTTGCTTTATGCAGATATCCATAGTGCCAAGGACGAAGAACATCACCGGAATGGGATTTTCGCAGCATGCGAAGACAGAGAAATGGTTGCTGTCGAAAGATGAAGTATTTAGGTTTTGTTTTGAGATGTGTTAATTTATTTTTACTTTGACAGTTGCTTGAAAAGATGTCCATGGCATTGGGAGGTCGAGCTGCCGAAGCGTTGGTTTACGGTTCCGTATCCACTGGTGCTGAAGATGACCTGCGATCTGTAACTCGAATGGCCTACAGAATGATAAAACAATTTGGCATGAGCGAGCACATTGGTCCCATAGCATTTCCAAAGCCTGCTGACGGTGATGAGTCTATGGATTTCCTGAGAAAGCCTTACAGCAAGTATCTGCAAGCTTTGATGGACCAGGTGAGTGTATGCCCACGCGACTGAAACTGTATTGTTTGCTCTCTCCTTTCAGGAAGCTCGTCAAATGATTGAAAAAGCTTACGCTGTAGCTGAAAACATCTTGCGTTCCAAACGGTCGGAGTTGGAGTTGGTATGGTCGTTTGAATTGCCTTGTCTATTTGAATTTTTGAAATAATTATTTAGTTGACAAAAATGTTGATGGAGCGAGAATCATTGACTTACGAACAGATTGTTGAATTGATAGGACCTCCTGCGCACGGGCCAAAGCAGTTGACGAACAAGGAGTTGCAATTTCCTGAAGATTCGGGAAATAATAAAGAGATCTGAACACAAGCAAGGCGAGAAGCGGGTTGTACGCTTTCGGGAGGCGCATTTTTGTTTTAAGACCATAGTAACAAAAATAACCTATTGACAGCTGTATTAATAGAATAAATTTTATTTAAGACGAAAATGTTTCTTGTTTGTTCTGTTTCCATTAACAAGTAAGAAATATCGAATCTTGTCTGTTTTGCGCCCCACTGTCACATTCTAAGTTTGCCGACCATTATGTTCTGCCCTTACTTAAGCCTAAGCCTAAGCGTAAGGCTTATACGTTCGCTTAGGCTTAGGTAAGAGCAGAACAGGATGGGCGATGGAAAAAACGTAGCGATGTAGGAATAATTAATTGAATCTTTGAATAATTTTATTTTCATTTTAAAAAGAAGCTTATGTCTGTTTTTCCTGTATTGTTTATTGTTGTTCATTACATTGCGTATAATGCTCTGTAAATGCAACTTTATTTTCACAGCATACTGTAGATTTCTTTAAATTGCAAGGAGCATTTCTCTATTCTTTGGCTGCGGCGATGCGCGCTATCTCTAAACGAGAATTGTTTCAAGCTTTACTTCAATCGTAATTCTTACTGGTATTCATATGAATGACGTTGAGATACCTCTCATTATTGATACGTGAAGGAATTCGTTTATAATTGATGAGGTGGATAGTGATTTAGGCTTAATTGCTTCATTCACGGGATCTTTCTTATTCTCTTCCCGCTGTTATCTACAGATTCAGCTCATCCGGTTATCCTTTGTGCTGATAGGGCTTAGGCTTAATATTAGGATACCTGTTAGCTACGCATCAGGTTGTTGTGATCACGCTGCCCCACTGTCTAGCCTAAGCTCGTTAGAACAAAAAGACGTCAATGCAAATAGGATTAGTAGACAATGACTCTTGTTTATCCCCTCCTGTTACATTCAGACTTTAGAAGGCAAGGGATTTTCTCTGAACTTTCAAGCGGCTTGACCGTTGGAATGCTTTTCTATTGCCCTTATCGTTTTATTAATATTCCTGTCTGCTACCACTCGTCTTATTTTCTCGATAAGACTATTCCAACGGCAGGTAATTGTACGCTAAAATATCCGCCCCTGCCTAATACCATTTTGCGGATATATGAGGTATCAACACGTGTTTATGCGTCCAACCACTTTAGTATTCTGTTAACTGTTTTCTTTGCGCGCTGCAGCTTTTCATTGAACAATCGCTAACTGCAGAGCACTGTAACTCTTTGCGAAGTTCTGTTTTATGTATGAATCGTGATCGTCTTGTTAGCGAGTAGCGTACGTAGACAAAGAATGAATGCACAAGTAACAGATGAATGGCTGTTAAAACCGAGGACAGCTCGTACGTGGTCAAAGTGTGGTAAATAGCCGTCACATTCAGTGTATTAATAGTTTGCTATCAGTGTCGCTTTCTTGTTCTTTCACTGAATGGTAAATGATTGAATACCTCGTCATTCATGATTGAAGCCGTAGTGAAAACTATTTCCTTAAACCAATAAAATGTGTAGCGAAGTTTTTTTTCAATTAAGGTCTCTTGCAGTACAGTTTGCCAATAGTCGACCATATTACCAATGTGGGCGGTTTGATGCAGCATTCTCTCATTCATTCATAACAGCGATTCTAGCGTAACATTTCAAAAGTTAACGAAACCTGGCATTGATGGTAAGCAGGTGAAATGATCGGCGTTATCGTCCTCCTGCTATAGTTTCTCTCCTTACTGCGTAGGGAGGCGTAAACGGGTTGAGACGATGGAATGTCTTCTTTTATTTTTCGGGCACGCAATTAATCGTTTCTCAACGAACTCCGATCGTCATTGATCGTGGACTCATTGTATTTGTTTCATCTTGCCTGAATGACTACTTAGTTAAAACGTCTATTTGCGTTAATGACGAGTTAATGGATGCAATCGATTCATTATGTCGAATGCTCACTGCAGGTGGATTCCGTGATATGCAGATATATATATATATATATATATATATATATTCTCTTAGGTCACAGAATTACATTTTATCCACGTTTGCGTTTATCAGTTATTATATTACGTTGTACCCTTTAATCAGTTACTTTCCTTAAACTTTCCACATTAAGAAAACCCCACAACATGTAGTAGATGGTATATGCAGAGGTATGGAGGCACACGGCGCCGCCCGGATAATGTTTGCTCGTCTGTCAAAGCGTTATCCCAAACGGAGGGTAAAATCCCTACGCTTTTCAAGCAAACATACGGCGCCCCTTTACGAAACGAAGTTTTTATTGCAGTGGTTTCTATGAAATACAAATTTTTCAAAAGCATGTGCGTATGACAGCGAAATGCTAATGCATTGCCTTTCCTTCAGGAGCGCAGTGATAAGCCACTGCTTTTGGTAAACGCCTTACCAAAATAATAATAATAAGCGAGTTATCTATGTGAGACCAAAAAGTAAAACTGTTTCATGTTGAGGCTTTTTTTCTATCTTGATGCCTTTCAAACATTGGATCAATAGGCCATAGATGATGTTCCTTTTATTTACTCTAATGCTCTGCGTGCTCAGAACAGCTTACTGAACCGGCACCTTCATCTCCCTTTATTGTTTTGACAGATGTTCAAGCTTCAGGCATTCACATATTTTGCGCACCGACTGTTAAATTCTGTTTGCCTCGAGACGCAGATGGAAACGCAGCAAAAGATTTTTTAGTCGTTAAACCCTCAATTGAGGTTCCGAGAATTGGCAACCGAATTGGACTTTGTCCTTTTTAATGTTCTAAGGAATGCCTTTGCTGCTCCACTCTTACTTCCCTTGTAGCAGTATTTTTGATGGAACAGCCTTTGTAGGCTCTGCAGGGTGTAATGCAAATTTTTAGCCATCCCTATAGGTAAGTTAGCGTGTTAGCTTTCAAGCGATGGTCTGCTTCACTGGCGTTTGGGCCTTCACGACGGGGTTCCAAAGTATTAGGGTTAGCATTGAACATGCGCAACTGTTGGGCGATCAGCTCTAGCCAATTGGCGGCCGATTGCGATTCGTACTTGAGATCGAATTTGAAAGGAAAAGATTAACTTCATTAAATTAATCCGCTCATTACCGATCGCTTAAGTGCGCTTTTATTATTTGGCAGTGTTTACTGAAGGCAGCGTGAAAAATTGGCATATCGACCAGCTGACTTTTGCGCTGGTTTCGATTTGCGAATTGGCGTTTATTTTTGTTCCATTAATTTTCCACTGGTCACCGAACGCTTAGCAGACATCGATCGAGCAAGGCCGGATGGTAGGAGAGGAAGTCAACCGCTGCTTGTGCGTAACTGCTTTTTGCTTTTATCTTGAACGTATACCTTGACGCTGTCGCTGTATGTGGTTAGGTCAATATTCAGGGCAACACGCCATGTGCTTACCTTCTATGCTTTTAAGAATGCTTTTATTTCGACAGCTGACCATCGTGTCATTCTCGCTCATCTCCGAGAAGGAGGGGGAGAGAGAGATTCGTTGGCTAGCAATCGCGCGAACAGCAGTGAAGTATTAGACTAGAACTTTGTGCCTCTCGCTGGATCACGATGATTAGCTTGTGCTTTGCTACTTCCTTCAAATCTATTTAAGGCCTTTATAGCTTTCTTCGATGAAGTAAGTACTGACGAGGGTTTATTGAAGTTCCACTTGAGTTGGAGAATATGAACAGTGAAGCTCTGCTTATTTTCTTTCACTTATGGCGAACTTGAAGTCTCTAACGTAGCTATGCCTTCTCGAACTTTTATATCGCATCTCCGACGGTTTCGGCTCTACACTAATGTATACGCTTTATACGGCAAGTAGCATCGTGAATTCAATTTTCTAAACAGTCGACCAAAAGTGTACATAATCCCTTTGGCTAACTTGTGATTGGCTTTCCATAAAAATTGCGTCTTCTATATTTTCTAGGAATATTTAGTACTGGCAATTAGGTATTGTTTTCGATAACGATATAAGAATAGGCGAATAGGCGATTATTCCGTTTTTGTTAATGGTAAGACAAAAGCTTTCACAATTTCCTGATGAGCCCATTAATGGAAGACAGCAATGACTTGTTTAGACATTCCAGGGGAGAATCATGAGTATGACGGAAGCGCAACTTTGCAGTGACGATGATGATCACTGTTGCCCGGTTTGTCCGGCTTGTGGAACTTGTTTGACGTGCAAAGCGGATTCAGTTACAGAGTAGAAGTTTCAATGAATTTAAACTCCGAAATGTAAATATCAAATAACTAAAAGCGCTTCGTGTTGTATAGCAAAGATGCAACGTTGTCTGAAATTCTCAGCCGTATTCAAACTGGTGGATATCGGGGCAATAAGTTCCGTTTGCGAATTGCCTACAAGTTATTGAATTGATCGTGAAGTATTCGTCAAATGGAAAATGTTGATTCTCGAGGAAGTTGCACTCTTCGTCGGTATTAGCTTTTCGAAGGACGGGGCATTAACTGCTGCCTCTAAGATAGGCAGTCAGTAAAAAAAGCGACTTTTTCATTTTCCTTTCTTAAGTAGAGCAAATGTTGGCACCATATTGTTGTAACCTCAGACAAACGGTTGGAATTAAGAACACTTTCCAATGCGAGCAGATTTTCGCCGCCGTGTAGAGTGGGGATATGATTGGATTAAAATTAAATGAATTGACGAATACGTATTGTGCTTTTGCCGAGCGATTATAAAAAAGTTGTTTTCTCGCCGAATGACTGACAGCGGGGGTGTAATTGATTTCCTATTAGTACGTAGTTAAAATTGTTCAGCGTCGTCTTTTTGATTTTGATTCATCGGAGACGATGAACGACCGTTCAAGTAATACGGGGCAGTATGATGATCAAAGTCGACGAGGTAGAGCGAAAAATAAAAATTGAAAACCTATTAACTTCTTCAGTTTTGTTTTTGAGAGTAATTAAAATTCTTTTTGCTCATTCAATAGACGTTCTGTCGCTTCCATCCAAGCTGTCAGGTCGACCGTTGCTCAATGACTGAGGAAGTTCGGTCAAGACTAGTCTGCTCAATCGTTGCGCAATTGGTCATCATGGTCTTGCCAAGTGAGAATTGACGAAGCACTGGTGTCGAAATAAAGCTGAATAGACTTCTGACGTGATCGCCTCTTGGCGGGCTTCTGTCTTATTGCTCCTCCGCCGTGCAGTTATTTTTAGCTCATGTTGATATCGTTCCGCGCGAGCCATCCTAAGGGTCATTGAACTGTTGTGTGACTTCTAAATTGCCATCACGGCGCCGAGCGTTGATAAGTGCTTTCCTTCCTTCGTCCCTGAGCGCCCGTAGCTTATTAGCATAAAAACTTAATTTAGTAATTTTCCATACTTGGCATATCCCCTGACAGACCTGCGTTCAATGCATAACGAGTATTTAATGTCACGAAATGTGTGGGTAGGCATGATCCCGTCTTAGCTCGTTTGCGAGAAATGTCTCTTCAAGACGGCAGTAAAAACGGGCTTCATCGCCATTCGATAGCTAATTAGCATATTTTAATTTTTACAGAGCATCCCCATTGGTCTCTACAAAGTGGTAGAAATTGCGCTCGTCACGCGCCTTACCGCGTGCGCGTGCTAGCATTACTAACAGTTTTTTAAAAATGTAGTTTCTCCAATTGAGCGCTGCTACGAAACCGTGCAAAATTGATGTGCAAGTAAATGTTTCATTGCTTGCGCACTTCCTGGGCAAATATGGCGATGTGTCGCTGTCGTCATTTCCGTTTCCGATGACTTGTTGACAGCTCTCACGCATTGCTCTTTTTTCTTTCTGTTCTCGGAGTGTGCCTGCCGAACACTTTACCTTTTTCTGTTTGAAAACTTCGGCGTTGCTGTATCTCGGAAGTAAAGAAACAATTCCCATTGCCAACTGCTTACAGTCTTCCTAGTCAGTTACGTCATTATGATTTGGCTGGCGCAAAACTAAGCTATGCAAATTTTGGTGACGCTTCCCTACTTCCTGGTTGTTGAACATTTATGCTTATGAAGTTGGGCGACTTGGCTTTCCTATGATGAAATGCGGCGCTGTCGTTAAGTCCCTGCTTTGGCGACTTTAATTTACGCCCACTCATTTTTGCCTGCTGCCGTAGTACGGAGTTGATAATTCATTAAGAAGTTTTTCTGACCGAACTCGCTTCACGGTGACATAATTGTCGTTTTCCTTCTCTACGTGTCCCCCTATTGAATTTTATGTAAAACTTCCGCCTTTGGAAATCGACCAAACGAGAGAGAGAGAGAGTAGGTTTCATGCATTAGCGTCACTTGTCGATTGGGAGATTAAGATATTCCCAGTTTTAAAAGCTTTGATTCGTCGTCGCCTAAGCATTGAGCATTTCCGTGCTTGCTTGTCGGGACTGATTAATTTTACCTGAAAACAAATTATGGCAATCGATTGACCTGCATGGTCAACGTTGACGTGTTAATAAAAAGTGATTCACGTGCAAGGGAGCATCGCGTTCATTCGGCACGGCTACTTTAATGGGCAGCCATTCCGCAATGCCATTCATATTATTTTGACATTCCCTGACGAATGAACTTTGCCTATCGGTTATTCGTTCTCCTTCGATTCAGACAATTTGCTACGCTGAAGTCGTTCGTCGTCTAGTTTTGTTGCCCCATGATTTCACGCTTCCGAATCGGCAACCCGTGACAATGTTACTTTTGCCTGACCTATACTCTGCAGTGGTACGTAATTTCTCTTCGGAAAGGACGTAGGCAACTATAAAATTTCCCTACCAGCTCTTCAGCGTACGCTATTTCCTCAGTTGGCTTCCATTAATTGCTGCCACCAGTTGACCATTGACTTCAATGACCGTACTCCTTACAATGACAAATTTACTCTTCCTCAGTAGACTTCAGGAAATCTGAGACGTTAGTCTGCTTATAGTTAATATAGGTAAGAGCATTCCTTCACAGCATAGCATATAGAATGGAAATTTTGGATTCCAAATTTTGGTGCCTATCTCTCAGCTTTGCGCATCTTGTTCATACAAGCTTTTAGGTATTCGCCATCTTCTCGTAGTATATCGATGACTTATGATTAACGTTTTATCTTCTGCCGCCCTCAGTGCCTTCCTGAACTTAGATCACTTCGTTGTTTGCTGACGCCTCCATATTCGAAAAGATGTCATCATCCCAATCCGACAAGGTTCAATTGCAACATTTCTGTGTGCCGTCCTTTGAGCAGCAGTTTAGTTTTATTTGCGCCAAGACAGTTTGTCTTTTAGGCTTTTTATATTGCTATTGTTTGTTTTATGTATCTCAATTAGCACTGACTAATGACGGTGCAGTGACAAGAGTCGTCTTCGCGCCGATCGCTGAAAGTTGCTTTTGTATTAATATTTCCCCGCTGAGAAATACAATTAATATACGGGACTTTTGTCTTCAGGGCAACAAGCTCGGAATCCTGAGTGAAACAAATGCGAGCATCCTTAGTGAAGTGGCGTTTAAAAGTTTCACCAGAAGTCGACGTGTCTCACATGGTGCACAATTCAATTCTACGAAATTGCCTTGTTGATGCAGAGAAGTAAGTTGTCTTGAATTTGTTGCTCTACTTATCATCCCTGTTCCTTAGTCAATTAATTATTTACATATTGTAAAAGGTGGTGGCGCCTATGCAATTTTTAAGTATTCACAACAATTGCAATCCTTATCTACGTTTGTAATTGATGGAGTGTAAATTAAATCATTCATTTATGCATCACTTACGTAGAGTCGACTCGGTGACTTGGTGGTACAACGTAAAGTCAGTCGCGGCATACCAGTCCAGAAAGGTCGAAGTTAGGACCACAGTTGCAAAACACCCTTCACAATAGGAATTAATAGACTTGTCTGGCATGTACATAAGCTATTAATATAATATATTCTGTGCACTGCTGTATATCTAGTCAACGTGAAGTGATCAGATCATCTTTGGAATTTTCCATCACCATTGCTTCTCTGTCGCTTCAGTGAGCTCCTAATCCTACGTCATAAAGGCATTCCATTGCTAAGTTCGTTTCACTAGCGTATGGCATATTTCCTGTAAGGAAGATCTGTCAAAGCGCTTACGCGCTGCTCTTTTCGTCTCTAAGCGTGGCTGATGGTTTTTGCAAGAATTTATAGCGCCGGTTGGGCTCTGCCATAAATCTACAGGACGTTATCAGCACATTGAGGAGCTTGCTTAAGTCAAAAAAGGTTGGCAACTCGTAATGGCTTTTGACTTTTGCGCGCGCTGATGTTCTGCAGAAAACGCTGTTAACTGCCGCTTAGCGATAGCTAATCAGGAAATGCGTTTTTTTAAATTTACCCCTTTTGACAAGGGCAGATACCATGAGATAATGCTAATGTTTGCTGCCTGTAGTTGTCCCTGGCTAGTGCTGTCACCAACAGTGGTTCAAAAACTTGCTTCTTTAACAGCGTCTAAGGTAAAAAATCTCAAGGCAAATATTTGCATATGGTAATCGCGTCTTGTCTGTTAAGCGAATTTTACTACTGCACCAGCTGGAGAGCGATGAAGCAGGGATCTTGTCGCTTAGCCGCCCCAGCGTCATACTGTAAGTTCGCCGGCCATCCTGTTCTGTCCTTACCTAAGCCTAAGCCTAAACATAAGGCCTATATTTTGACTTAGGCTTGGGAAAGAGCAGAACAAAGCGACTGGCGTGCTCGCCAATAAGGACAGAGCACGATGACCAGCGTGCGTGCCAGAAAGGAACCTGCATTCTTCAGACGGCAGGGCGGCTAACTAACAAGATCCCACTGCCAGAGTAATGGCCATTTCAGTATCGCGGATAAATGTACACTTTTGCGTATACTGGTTATAGATTATACTTTAGAAGCTTATAAGGGCGCTCCCTGCATCAGTCCTTCTTATTCTTAACTTTTGGGAAGGCGTGCTGTTCAAGTTGAGCCAAGATATATTGCAATTGGAAAAGGGTTATTAGGGCGAGCGCAACACTTTCTCAATCTTTTACATTCAGGTTCTAAGCTCTGACATTTTACAAACTATTGAGGGTCTTGTTCTTCTCGAGGAGTTGAAGCTATGCGTCGCTTCAAAAATT
>KN538402.1:303980-375512 GCA_000797535.1 Trichuris suis | reverse complement strand
CTGGGGTACTGTAGGCTGGGGGGTGATAAGAGAAAAGACCCGCAATGTCTTCGAGAATCTCAAGCTTTCAAAGATATCAGGCTGCACCCTTTGCGCTCTGCCGAAAGGGAATTAATTTTTCTTATTCCGCCAACTTTATTTAAGTGGAACGCTGATGTTACGACAATGCGCGGGCGGCCTGGAGAAACAGACGCTGTCTTCATGTAAATGTGATCTGCAGGTTCCACTGCAAACGAATGCAGTATCTTCGGTGCCATTTTGAAATTCAGGTTTCAGCAGCTGCTAATGTAATACCTTAACGGCAGCCGATAATGTCGCTCGCGTTTTAGAATACAGCCTCAGCTTAACGCGCTGTCTTTCTCCCGTATGATCGTAATTGCTTGGGCAGTTTGTACCATCGTTTTCAGTGGGCTTTTACGAATAACTAATTGGCATATCGAATCGTGCTTCTGTAAAATAAAATTTCTTTTTTTATTGTAAGATCAACTTTCAGTTGTCAACGTTTCTTTCCTGCATAAACGAACGCGAAGCTAGCTTTGCAGAATTAAGCGATAAACTAGTTTTATGGAAACTGCTCGCCTCGCCAAAGCGAACTAACGATTTACTATTTAGCAAACGCAGTTGGACAGCTTTTTGTTTTGCATATTACTGTGCTCTCCTATGAATATTAATAGTTTCTTCGAAGGCAGTTGGCCTACGATGTGCTCTAACTACATCTTTCATCTGTATACAAGCAAGCAAGTGGACATACAGAAATTCATAGCGTCTTGTCTGCAACGACTGTGAAGTAGACAAAAGCTTACTGTTAATATTTCCAGTTATTGCTGTACAAGTTTCAGTTGCTTTGACGTTCTCAGTTGTCAGTACGATCTGGTTTGAGTGTCACTGGCAGTTTCTAGTCAGTTATAACCATTTCTTTCTATATTACCATTAGTCATAGAAAGCATAATGAATGTTGGATGTTTTGTAACAGGATGGTTGGTTTTCATCTTTTTGATCTTTCACGGCTTTTTCCCGTTCTGTGTTTGTACAAGATACCTGTAACTAAACTAAGCAACCGCTCAACGAGTGGACGAGTGATTTATTAGGTAAGGAACGGTAATTGTACTAACGTATCAAATCGAAGCTTTCGGAACGCTCCTTGTTCCATCGTCAGCGAGTTAGGGGAGTTAGGGGGGCACAGTCAGTCAGAATATCTTGCTGGAGGGCGCGGCACGCGACCCGAACGCGTAGCGGCTGTGAGAACAGGCTGCCGATAAGAAGGTAGCCCCGTCGCGGAGGCGCGCCGCTTTCAGGTCTCGTATCAGGCCGTGCTCGCGTAGGAAATCTGCGCCGAGAATTGCGTATGGCACTGCTGCAATGAGGAATTTAAACGGGTACCTACGGCCGAGGCCAAGGTCGAGAACTCGGTGTTTGCCTGTTTCAAAAACGTTGATGACGGTGCCGTTGGCTGCCTTCAACTTCGGGGCATCACGCAGGGGCTTGAGTTGATGAGATAGGTGTGCAGGGAGGATAGATACCTCGCTGCCACTGTCAACGAGAAAGCGCTGGCCGGTGATATCGCGGACGAAAAGCAATGGGGAGCTGAGGCCGTTGCCAATAGCCGCCGTAATACTACTGGTCAGCGTGGCGGTTTCCCGCCATATCCTCCGTGAACGTGCAGCGTCCCAAGCAGTTGCGAGCTTCGGGACCATAGCGTTGATGGATGCGGCACCACCGGTCCACAAAGTCGCCCGACGGGCGCCTGGACGTAGGCGGTCGCCTGTCAGGTCGGCGCAGCGTTGGCGGCCTGTGTCTACAAACGGGAGCTGCAGAGCGTCTGAGCGAAGTGCGTTGCAGCGCTGTGACCAGCTGGTCGGTGCTGGTAGAGACGGATGCGTCATCAGCAGGAGATTGCACTGTGGCAGCCGACGCAGTAACTTCAGCCTGCAGGTGGAAGTGCACGTCAGCCATACAGGCCTCTTCAGCGAGTGTGTGATTCTTAAGCCACTCACGGCAGAGCACGCTGACGGGCAACGGGAGGCGCTTTAGAAACATCTCTCTAACTATCTGTTGGTTCACCTCGGCAGGGTACAACGTCTCGAGTAGGCTGTAAAGCTGTGAGGGCTTCATGTCCCCAAGGCTGGGTGGAAGACGTTCCAGTCTGCGCAAGCGTTCACCTGGGGCCAGCGCTAGGCGCTCTTGCAGGCACGCCTTAAGCTTGTCATAGCAGTCTGCAGCGAGGGGCTGGGTGACCAGATGCTTGACTAAGCGAAAGGAGTCCGGTGGAAGCTGGCATATCTGAGCGAGTTCTCCACCTGCATCCGCCACATCGGTGGCTCCGACAATGTTGTCTCCGACTGTCTCAGTAGGCCCCCACAGGCGGTAAACCTCACAACCTACGATGTTGAGGCCGCGGATTTCAGGCATCTGGCTGAAGAACAGCAACGCTCTGCCGACATCACCGCATTGGCAATGAACCGTTCCCTCCAAGTTCAATCCCGATCTGTGCAAGGGACCACGGCCCCGCTTCTGGTAGATATGTCCACCGGCCATCCTCAGCCCTTGGTACCTCGCTCCCTAAGACGAGCTCTGTTTGATAGGTTCCATAATCTTCATCACCCACGGGTCACCACTTGTAGCATCCTTGCTACATGCAGGTTCCGTCGACATTGAGGCACCAGATTTATTTCCAGACAGAGCAGAAGCGAACACGTCAACTGAGCAAAGCGACAAGATAGACTGTACTGTCAGCAAGGTGATACGATACTAATACAAAGCAATGTTTTTCAACAGCAAAATTCAGACAGCCGCTACAATAATAATAATGATAATTATAATTATAATAATAAATTCCCTTAGTAGCACGAACTTTTTTGTTTTAATTTTTCTTCATTACGCCGTTATTTCGTTCTGAAAAGTATAGGCAGGCACGGAATGAACTTAAAAAAACAATCACGTGACTTTTGAAACCAGCCAGGTACCGTCAGTACAGTGTCAGAAGCTTACGTGGAGAGGCTATCGAGTCACTATAGAAATCCTGCGTATGGCACTTTTGGTCTGGGCTGATCTAAACGTTTTGTGGAATAGCTGATGCGTAGCCAACATTCATTGTACAGAAGACTTTCAAGACTGTGAACGAGTGGACGATGTTGTTTTATAATATTTGTATCAGATAAAACTGTTTACTGAAGTTTTTTAGATACAGAGCTTTCAGGGACGACGATTCCACATCGACAGTGTCAATGCATTGTACGGGGAAATGTCATCCCTGAAGACTCCGTATGTAAAGCACCTCAATAAACGGTTTTATCCTATATAAATGCTACGAGATTCCAAGAAACCGTTGAAAAGAGCCATATGTCCAAAATGGATGGTGGCGGTGCAAAAGTCTTCTTCCACTTCAGTTTTTTCGTTTCTTGGCAAACTTCTGAGAAGGTTAGGTTGCCCTCCGCTTTTCTCAATGGACGACATGCTCCGCTATAGCCGGCATTTGCAAAACTTTATTAATGATCATGTTTGGACATGCCCTCCCTGCTTGCTGACATGCTATGCCATTTTCTTTGTGTTTTTCCTATTTTCAGCTATCCAGCATGCTTTTCAGTTTCCAACGATTTGATTTCAAAATTTATCGTTAGCGTCCGTGCATTACAATTGGGAGGTACGGTTGCTCGTTCCCCTTAACATAGGGTTCGCTGCGTATTGTACGTTGCAAAAACGGTACCCGGTTTTTGATCAGCAGGTACTATTGTTCTACCTGATTTTAATGTTTGCCCAAACAGCCTTATTTTAAAGTAAAGTTAAGTGCTGACCAAAAACTAGGTACTCCTTTTTAGTTTGCAGTTCAGTGCCTCCTGTGCAGAGGAAACGGGTAACCGTATCTCGCATAGATTCGATGTACAGGCTGGATGATATGTTATTGTGAAGCTTACGATATGGCGCAGTGCTGAAAACGGAACAAGTACATAAGATATTGCAGCAGGCAAATGGCAACGGAGTGAATATTCGAAAATGATATTTAATGAAGCTCTGAAATCATTTTCTTATGACGATATATCTACTGCTGTGAAAAAACGGAAAGTAATGTAAGCTTACTCAGCAACGAAATCACCTATGGACGGAAGAAGATCAAACATGCCTCGTGCAGACGCCTCACCCACTCTCTATCAGCAGAGACGATGGGAGTGTGAACCGTGATTATCCATAAGGCAGTCAAAACAAGGTGCTTCGACCTTCCTAAGAAAAAGCTCTCACATATACGACCAAGCAGCTCCGTAAACTATGCGCGGGATGATTATATGATATGTTGTATTTTGACTCTCCAAGTCCTGCTCTTACGCTGTCGTAAGGCTCTTCCTTAAGTAATACGCTAACAGTGCAGTACGAAAGGTTCTGAAAGCTGCTCGATTATTTTCACAATAAAAGTTGTCGAACCATCTTTACTCTTCTGAATGGAAGATTCAATGTTTGAGGGTCAGACTTTTTAGCCTTTTTTGCTTATCATTTTTCTCTGCTTGCAAAATAATTTAAGTCTGATTCTGTAAGCTCCAATGATCCACGCGCATTTCGGCGTCAGATGTATTATATTAATAGTATGTAAAGTATTTATTGAAAGCAGGAGACACAGTCATTGCTCTTGGAAACTCCGATTTCGTCAGGGCTGCTCCTCTTTACGGCAACCCTTAACGAAGCACTACATATATGCACCGTAGATGATTTGCAATCGTATTTATTCCCTATCTGAGAGAATTTTGCTTGCATTTCGTCTAATGCATGATCAAGTAAGATTTTCCAAGCAAGGACTACGATTTAGCAAAACTGGGCTCATTTCTGCCTTGGCAGCGTCAGCAGTAAAAGTCTGTCTTAATGCTTATCACATCTTGCTGACTGCCGGAGTCATATGGCCTTCGTCCTCCAGTGGACCGCGAAGCAGTGTTCCATGCGTGACGAGCGGATCGAGGTGACATGGACGGTCAGCCGTTTGTCGAATAATTCCAAAAAGCGCTTATTCTCCTTAACGCTAATTATTCGTCATCGGCAAATGGCCAAATATGCGAATTCAATTCTACCAGCTTATGGCTGCAATGCGGGCGAATTAAACGATCAGAGAAGTGCCACTGTAGTGCTGGGCCAACCGCTTATGGTAAATCGGTTCAAAAGAAATTCGCGTCCACGATTCCCGTAGACAATTATCATAATGCGGCCCCTTGGCTCTCCTCATCCGTATGCGGCGCAAAGACTCGTCCAAGACACCGCAGCCGCTCGCGTAGCATTCCCATTTGCAATTATTTTATTTATCTCTTAATCTGTATTGGCTAATGGTTGTCTTGCACTGGCCATCTGAACTCTCAGTGACGTCAGAGAGCTGGTCAAAACGGAAGTACGCACCGGAAGTTCGTAATATTCGATTTCCTTTAATCAAGTTTCGCATCTTTCAAAGTGCGTCGCATTTCTTAAGCACTCGCCTCTCTCCTAATTAACATTAAGTCGGTAAACTTCGCAAATTTCCTTATTAACTTCTTTTGGAAATATTGCAGCTCCATTTCCATAGTATTTCCGCGTTTATCCCATAGGTCGTTTCCACGGAGGCAGGCCGGCGCCTTCTTGTACGACGGACGGCATTTTTGATACTTCTTTAGAATGGGCTCTTCGGTTCGTTGTTAGTATATTGATATTCTTGGCATGTATACGCACCGTAATCACAACGTATGCTTCCCATTATTAGTCTTTTAGTAAATTTGAAAGCTGTTTGGAAATCTTTATAATTCCAGCTTACTACTGGCATTTCTCAGATGCCTGAGGTTCACTACAAGATAAAGTAGCGTGATATTGTTGGATAAAAAGCTTTTAGTGGAAAACAACCGCTTAAAAACAAAATAGCATATCCATTGACTGCTTTGAGTGGTTGTATGGCTTCTTTAGCAAAAAGCGAAGGAAATAGAATCGTCGATCTGTTCCTGCATTGTTGTCTTAAGATTGTTTCCCGCGAAGAAGCAACAAGGTTGCTTTGACCAAATAAGGCAAGTTCTGCGTAAAGCTAGTTTCATTTAATTGTAATTATTCTTGTAACGGACTTTTTATTAAAATTACGGAGTAATACCCGCTGTTGCAATGCTTTACTGAGCGACTCGTGCCCCGTCATCAGCGCCGAGAGCGCACAGGGCCACATACTTTGTGCTGAGCAGGAGAGAAGGTCGAGTTTAAATTGGGAAAAATAGTTTCATTAAGAAACCAACCTACAAATCCAAACAGAAACAATAAAAACGAAAATAACGGCAAACCACGTTAAGTATACGAGCATATAAATGAAATAACGTATAACGAAAAGTAATAAGTAAAACAGATAGCAAACTGACAAAATGTACTAATCGTAATAATGCTATGCAAACTGAGCATGAGTATAAAAGCAATGATAAATAAACGTAGCAACATAAATAAAATACTATAGTGAATTTAAAGAGAAATAATAATGAAGTAAATAAAATATAAGGCAGGACAAATCGGCTGGATGTTTCAACGTTATTACGGTTTTTTCTTGCAACAATGTGGCAAATCCCATAGCACGCCTTTTTCCGCCTCCTTCCAATATCGTGCAAGGTCTGCCTCCCTCCGCTGGTCTAACTTGTCACTCATATGAATGTGTCATAGCCTATAAATATGAAGATGCGCAGCTGGTATCATTCAACCGGTTTTAGCAATGAAACCAGTAAAATTGCACAATGATTCATGCTGATGACGCTGAACGAGAAGTCCCGTATTTACCGCGCTTAAACCTGTCTTTTAATGAATGGTATCGCTTTCGAAAGGTAACGCGATTCGATCCTTAGCATCAATGGGCATTAGTAGCGACCGGTCGACGAAACAGAGATGGCAATAGTAGAATTCCGAGCTTTACTTTGCGTGGGCGTTGAGCGCAAAGCAGATGAATTCCAATCGCATATACAAATTCAAACAGGCCAAACGTTGTACCTTTGCTTCGTTTGGTCACCGCGCTTTCACGGTCGGCTGACGCTTTGCTAGCTACGTTTGCAGTCTTGCAGACAAGCTGTCCAAAAGGTCGGTGTGACTTTGTTTGTGTTACGCCGTTGTTCAGTACGTTAATTCGATTTGGCGGGCTTCTCAGGAACTCGTGAAGTCCTTTCCTAACCAATTCGTGGCGGACGTTTTTTTGGACCATTTAAAGCCAGTGCAACCTTGTGGCGTGGGAAAGCGATTTGAATTCTTCCAAAAGCTGTAATCGACATTGTTGATTTGACGAATAGTTAAGAATGTATCCTTTAATCATCTTGCTTACATTGTTTTTATCTGATTGTCAACAAGTCACATTTTGAAAATCTGCAATTCATCTTTTCGCGTTCAGTTTGTCAAGAATGTGACGCACTCGCATCTTCGTTGCGTACTTCTTCCTTCGAGGCCGTTTTGTAGAATTCCTTTTCCTCTCGCATCAGCGGTTGAAGTTATTAACCGTACGACAAAGCGTTTATAGTCGCCAATATGCTTTTCTGCTTATTGTCTTTGACGTTGTTAATAAGGCATCCCAGTTTGTTCTAGTCGTTGGTATGTCGACAGGACGTCAATGTCTAATGTCAAAAAATGCGTCACTTATTTTTTCGTTCGCTGCAAGTCTTGTTGAAAGTCAAAAAATTCAATGTAAGTTCCTGTGGAACACTGCTGCTTCTCAGCCAAATGTATTTCCGCAGAATTCATTGGCCGCTGGCTGAGAGCAGGCAAAAGGTAGTAATGACAGATTGCTGCCGCCGACGTTGATCGTTTCGCCACATTGATTTTGCTGCCAGTCTTCTCTTGCCGTCAGCGATTTCGATGTGTAAACAATAACAAGACTATAAGAAAGTTGAGCTCACGTGTCGCTTTTCAACACAGCCGACCGACTCCCGTGCGTGTGATGAAAGGCGACTCAGCCAGTTGTCAGTGCCTGCTCTCTTGATCATGAATCACTTTTTGATTCGTTGCTCATATTATTAGCTCGAAGGAAATGAGACAATTTGTCCAGGACGAGGCGAACGCCCATTTTTTTACACTTCGATAAGCAGACAAATGGTCTTACTCATCGTGCGCAGATTGAAGTAATGTCCATCGAAAGTGCTAACGCACTTCTGGCGGTAAAGTCTGTTTGTAGAACCACTGGGACGATGCGCGCTCTTTCGTACTAGCATACTGGAAGATCCGCTTGTTTAAAAGGCTCGAACAGAGGTGCAATAGGAAACATTGATCTTAAAGGATCATTCGATCAAGCAAGGCAAGAAAGATGCGACCGACAGTAAGGTTAAAGCGCAATTCTCTCTGATCCGGAAATTCTCTGCTGAACAGGGTTGGATGTAAAATATTATTTCGCCGTCGTAGGCTCTATTTGTGCGTGGTCCTTTGAAGTCTTATAGAATAGACTTGCTTTACGCTTTTAAAAGACAAAATGCAATAGAAAATAGGTAGCCTTTTCATAACTGTAAAATTTGGACGCTTTGCCGACGCGGACGAATTTCCTGCTTATTCTCTACTTGGACTTTTTCTATGCTAAACTGAGTGACCACAGCAACGATAGTGGACGCGTGTGTATGCGTAACAAAATTTCGAATTTTCAAGTGGCAGACAGACGCGTTCCTGAGGAACACGATCTTATGCAAATTTGCCTTCCGAGTGGCACATAGCCTATGGAAATTCTGTTAAAGAGAGAATGGCAACGAAATTTTTTTTTGTAATGGACAACATGAGATAAGCGATTGAAGATAAGAACTGATCCAGAATGTTAATGAACGAGAAGCATTTACTTTTTAATTAGACGCTACAGTAGATGTGAGATGCCATCTTGAAAAAGTTTTAAATTTTATTATATTCTTGTCTCACCTTACATGGATGGTCATATTTCACTCTCTGCTCGTGGTGCACCTTCTTTGACAGCTTAAAATAAAAAGTCCGCCTTCTTGTTGCTTTGCTAATGTTCTCCTTTCATGCAGCAGTGATTTCTATGGCTCGCAAGATCGATCGAACTCTTCCGAATGTTTTATAAGTCGTTGCAAGTCCTATTATATACTTTAGTTCAACAGTTTTCGTCATCATCTAACATACGCGCCTTGTTTACCTGTCGCGCGGGAGGTTTCCTGGTTTTCGTTTTCATCTACCTGTTGAGCTTGCCCACTAGCATCTTGTTGTTCAAATTCTTCGATGGATAGGCTATCTGGTGGAATATGTTCAGTATCCTGAAGTTTTACGTCGTTAAGTTTTAACCTGCGATAAATCTGTCAAATCCAACGCAAGCACTGTTTGAGTACGTCGTTCCACGCTTACATTAACATATATTGAATGTTCGCTTCGTTGCGCCCTGGACAGACGTTTTTACCAGATTATATTGGTTCTTGTTCTTAAGGGTAAAAAGATTAAACGCGACCGCACCGGGCTATAGGTTCATACATTAAATATATAATGCACATTACGTAAGTTCCTTTTCTCATGGTAATGCTCAACACCTTCATTATTGTAAGAATAAGCAAAAATGTGATGGTGAGTGCGGGTAACCACGAATCCTTTCCAACCAGCCCATTCCTGGCTCAATTATTATCACATACGAGCGCGCGTTACGCGAGAGCTGACAGCGTTGATAATGCTATGCTGCTGAACGACGATAAGCTTAACGACTTAAGTATTGTAACCATGAACGCGTGTTGCCATTGTCCCCTGAAGGACAATTCAGCCAACGCTGAATTCAAGTGTTCACAAGCGCATGGAAGAAAAATCGCCTTTACGTGCGTATATAGCTTTCGTTATGGGCAAGCAGCCACTTAAACGTTTCTGGAAATTCCCATTTTCCATAAACGGTAGAAACACAGCATTTCGAGTGAATCGCTCCCAATTTCTAGTTTTTCTTATAAAATCAATGGCGTCTGTAGCAGAGCGGTGCGATAAATTAAGCATTGTGTCTTGTCTTGTCTGGGTGCTATGTTGCTCTCCTTTTCAAAAGATTAAAACGTTGCAACGGTCCGTCCAATTTGACATATCCTATTCCCCTATCTTCTTAAAATACGGATATGTCGACTACGCCAAGTTACGTGACGTAGCGGAGTATATCTCCACCGCATTGCGTCGGTGACTATCCAGGAAGTTCAATGCTTTGTCAGTTAGGCAAAATGTTTTATTTTGCTTAAAGTAACAACGTTGCGCGGTTGTTAAAAAGTTACTGATGTCTTTTCCTCATTATATAATGCTAATATACGCATACGATCCATTCTTGGATAGGTGTTTAATCGGCCACCTTTCAGATAATGGCGTCGGCATTTTATCTGAACAAAGAGTTGACTCCGCATAGATACTGAAAATATATGAGCTCGTTATGAGAAGTTATAGTTCCAATTCCCTTTTTGGTAATACTATAATCGCGTTCACGTTTGGTCTTGATTCTTAGAGTCAGGTGGAATAAGTGATGAGAGGCTTTTAAAGATTTGCACCTTTAAGTATGAAGCCTTCGTTTAATGAAATGAATTGCCATTTTAAGTTAAAGATGTTTTCTGTCATCTTATTTATCCATTTGTGCTAATTGGAACTCAAGACGAGTTTTGGTACACGCATTAGCTAAAAATTTTAAAGTTTAAAGAAGACTCTTCAAAAGAAGGGCGTCTTGCAGTTTCTAAGGCATTCAGGTCACCTATGAAGCCACGAAGTACAAGAAAGCAACAAATTCCAAAATCACTTATTCTGTAGTTGACGAATTATGAGTGCAATGGTTGCCTACTCTAAGCGACGTTTGATCAGCCGTTTTTCTCCCCGACGCACCCGTTTGCGATTAGTGCAAACAATCTTCTCCATATGCTATCCACTTGAAACATTCCTTCTTCTCTTGCACCATTAGTACGCTGAAAAGCGGCATTAGCATTTCAACGAAAGGCGTTCGACTGAAAAGTACCCAACTGTTTTATTGGTTTTACACCGAGGCGTTGTGCACGAATCTAATTGTGAGCTTTTTACAAAGTGATTCAAAGCTAAGTTCTCCAATGAGTTGGCGGTGCTTAAGAGTCTTACTTCGCCGCTGTACAAAGTTGCGTGTTCTTAGGCGACGCGCAATAATAAATCCTTCTCTCGGTTACGTATGCGTCGTTTACTTTGACTGCTTAAAAATTAAACTTGGACGAATAGCCAAACAGATGGCCAGAAAAGATTTTGCAAAAATGTTCCCCATACGTGTCTGCAATGGTGCTGACGAAAGACACTAATTCCCCATTGCCAAACATTGTCATTTTTAAGAAGGCGCGTATCCTTCTTGCGCACGTGTACACAGTTTAACGAGAGAACATTCCGTTTGCCAATTTGTCCAGCAATGTGTGCACGTGTTACCAGCGCAGAATGACGGCATGTTTTGTCTTATTTTGCATGACCTCATAAAGCGATAATGAATCCCCGCTGAGTGGTCCACAAGCGACGCATGCGACGGGGAAATTGTAATTCAATTTCTCTACCATCACGGGAAAACGGTTAAGGCTGAACGAATGCCTGGTGACGAACCAAGCGGCGATCCAAGTAAGGGGTCATAGGGTAGTTGTGGGAATTCTCTTACTCGCCACCGACCGCCTATGCTCAAAAGCAAATCTTTCCATGCGGCCATTTTCGGATTGAACTTTGCGACGCGCATTTGCCAATTTTCGCTCACCCAAGTGCTGCTAAATGGTTTTCCATTTCGAACCATCCAACGCTCTGCCCGGCACGTGCGTAAAGGGGAATTTAAATAAATTCCCCAATTTTGTCAACCATTCCCGACGCTGTTCGTGCCAGCGAGACAGCCACGCGTTTCTACGTAGGCGTTCTCTTGTTCACGTATTCTGGCAAATTGCCAAGCCTCCATACAACTGGTTCACTTAAAACGGTATAACCGAGACTATTTGTTGTTGTAGGAGAAGCCAACGTCGGCGACGCAAGGAAAGAAGCCATTTGTACCTTGGAGTTTAGCTTATTGAAGAAAACAAGCGAGGTTCCGTAAGAGTCGTCCCACGGGCGATGACTACCTTCAACTATAGCAAGAATATGTTCCCCAAAAATGGCAGATGGCGGCAGCTTTCCTCCAAAGAGTTCGAAAAGCTAAACCAGTACTTGCTGTGTAAGCAAACGTTTTTCGCATGTATAGCTTCCGCGTAGAGATGTCGCTAAAGCCCGTGTAAACACGTCAGTTTCAACTTTGTCAACAAATTAGATTAATGCATGTTGCAATTCGCCCTTCGATTTTTGCAATAATAGGCGCTTCGCAATTATTTGACTATATCGGCGCAGTGCTTGGTTGTTGTTTGCCTTTTGTTGACAAGCGGAAGGGTGAAAATAATATTGACTGAATATTTGTTTGTCAACTGCCTGCATTGCCTAAACAGTATACTATATGAAAATAGTTGTATTGCTTAGATTAGCCAGTAGGTACAGAACGCTGCTCGATGCTTGAGCTGATCGACAATTTTAGACAGAAGCAAAAAGTTGAAGGAGGTGTTCAATGAGTTTGAAGAAGGAGGACAGCTGGCACCCTATCGAATCAACGGGGAGGTAGGCAGGCGTTCCTTTTTAAAAAAAAGTGCTCCTCCACTGGTTACTACTTAAGGTTATCGGCTTTGACGGCTTCAAAGCTCTGCTCGACTTCTATTTGGACACCGATATGCCTAAGGACCTGTGCCTGCATTTGTTTAACACCTTCGCCAAGGAATCAGTGATCGATGAAAGCATGTTGCAATCATCCTCGGCTACGGCGAGCTCGAAGCTCAGTGAGTACTTGCTAGCATCGATAAAAGTTGACATAATGCGACCAGATGCCAATTTGCATATGAAGCGAAACTTTTGGGGGTTGGTTATACATCCGGAGCCACTTTTTGCCTATTTTGAATTCGGTTAATTTTTAAAACTTCGCAAGAGTTCGAAAGGATGGATAATTTCATCAACTACACTGATCTACTGGAAAAAAATAACACAGAGAATTCCGGCAACCGTTTAGCTTTTAAGATCCCCCCTTCGCTTGGCGTTAGCTAAGGCTATGCTCATTCAGTCACGTGACGTCTGAACGAACTGATTCGATCAATAATAGAAGACTTGCCGTCAGGTAGATTCTATTACAGGAAATTATAAAAACTGAAATAGGAAATGAATGAAGCGCCGTATTTTTTGTCTACGCATAAAGTGGTGTAATTGTTATGTGACGAGATTTGAATGAACGTTAAAAAGAACTACAGGTATAGCTCGTGTATTTGCAGGTTCGATTCCAGGCCACCTCAGTAACGCGAGTCACGTGAGTTTTTTGGGTGTCCCAACGCTTAAGAGTAGTTACGTGCACATCATACCGTAGCTTATTGAGCGTGCAATGAGATTAAGACTTAAAAGCAGTGTGCCTCCTTTAATTTAAACTTTTTTGTTTCAAAAAGTGCTAACCGTCATCCGAGCGTTGCTGCAAGGAAAAATGAGTGCTCGAGCAAGTTTCGGGAATCGCCATGAAACGAGGTCCACCTGTATTAGTAAAAGGCGCGTAACCGCGTTGATTACCAGCAGTCTGCCTTGCAGGTAACTATGACAAGTTCATCTGCTGCAATTACGTTCGCTGAACTAAAAGCCGCGGACTTGGACTGTGCAATAGGCAAAGCATCGAATATAGGCTGTTGGAAATCTCATCTTGTAAACATTACTCTTCGCGTCGACAGGAGAGCATCGATAAGAAAGTTAGGCGTGACAAATCAAATTCATCGCGATTGCTGCTAAGCGTTTCAGCAAAGCAGTAGCCAAAGTGGGTAGTAATAATTTTTTCTGCTCAAGGAAATACAAAACGACGAGTGTATCAGCGTGGTTCGTTGCCTTGTCACTGTTTGGTAGTTTGTTAATGTAATAACCGTCAACAGTGCTGATAAGAGCGTGGCGTCACTAAATTTTGAAATTTCGTCATGATCTCCACTGGTCTGCCAGTGCCTGCGGAAATCTAAGAGTAAATGTACCAACGTTGGGTCTCACCGGTGCGAAATACCGCATTTATGGAAATAGCTTTTGAGCTTTGCAGATAGCTTTTGGGACAACGCGCTTTCTATCTTCGGCGTCTTTGCTGGACGTTGAAGAGGGGATGCGGCGTGTCTTAAGTGGTATCTCCATTAGTAAAAATGTGAGGATTTAATGAGTGGGTTATTTCCATAAAAAGAAGCTAACTGGCTGCTCTGTGATCTCTACGTGGATCATAGCCAACAATTTAAGACGTTTGCCGGTTAACAAATTTCATTCATGATTAGACTTCAGCAAAGAACTTAAATTGAAGCGTTTTTCAGTGAGGCAGAAAAGGATGCAGTAATTCTCACGTAGCCGACTTCAACTTTGTCTACGCCCGTTTATTTCTAACAACTGATGCTCAAATGGCCAACTAACTTTTTTATTGAATGGATGACAGCGGAAACTTATTCAATAGGCGCAGACTATTCGCTTCAGGGATCAATCCGCAATGAGCAGACAAGATTAATCATACCTTCATCAGTAAAACTTCGAAACCCCCTTTGTTCACAGGAATGGTGAAATGACTGGCTCATTGAACATTTCAAACTTTGTGACCTACCCGGAAGCAAACTGACGACCTATACAATTACGCGACGTCGCCAAATGCTCAGAGATCAATTCCATTAAGCGACACTCTTTATCTTAGCAAAGGGAACGCAATCACGTAAAGACTAGAAACCGTATCCGCCATTGATGAGAGTTCGTTCAAACGAGCTCAATGCTAACAAGGGAATAACAACCTCTGTAGACTTTCTAATAGCCAAACGAGGAAATGACATGCCCGTACGAAGGAAGATTTAATTTAGCAAAGCGGTACGCCAAGGCACCACAACTAGCATTTGCCATTTTTAGGCAGACTACGCAATTTTGACGATTGCCCTACCTGCACTGGAAAAGTGTCTTAATCAATCTTACAACTGAATGAAAAATTAACTTCGATTTTTCAAATGGAGCTTCACGTAACATCAGTCTTTGATGAATGGAACGTAGTCGGACGCGAGTGATTCAGCGTGAACGATTCAATAAGCTAATCGGATCAGTATTAGGCATTCAGACTTATTTATTCCCCATTGAACTTCGCTCGCCCTCGAAGGACACGTGCACTTTACGCAGCATCGTTTGAATGAGTCGAAATGTTTATTTACTTAACAGACGGTATACTTCACAGCGTTGCCAAGTGTATGCTGAATAAGGCGGCATTCCGTCGACAAAGATGGCGGTGTTGTCGGATGCTATGGCGTAGAATACGTTGAAAACTAGCCAGGCAAACGTAATCACATGCCGACATGGTACACCATTACGTAATTAGGTCGGGCTTTGAAGTACGCTGTTTTTGATAATCTTACTGAAACCTTTCAACCTATCAGACCATTCCATAGCTGCAGGTCGTCAATTGCAGCAACAGCGACTGGGAAATTCTCAATGAATGGGCCATTCATACGCTGGCGTACGTTAAATTGAATTGCAGTTGGGCTTTTCCAAGTTGTGCATTACGTTTGGCTTTGACGCAGCTTGCCCTTTGCCAACAACTTTTTACGTCGAAGTTTCATTCAGATGCAACTGTCGACCTTCTTTCGCAGGCGGTAATTGATCTGTTTACGTGAATGAGTTCTTTCCTAATTCACTGTAAAAGTCGGCACTCGCGCAGGAAATGTGCAAATTATATTTTCTCTTCGTGAATCAAAATGATCCTGCAGTAAGGTGGAATATATTGTTTTGCCCCTTAGGATTACTTTCTTCGCTTCAGGGCTAACTTCAAGCATTTGACATAGGTTCCGCGCTGCCAAGCAAACCGTTGCTATTGTCAACATGCATTTCCGTTAAATTAACTGCGGCGCGGAGGATACCACGCAGACGTGTAGAAGCTGGCACCTATCAAACGTCCTTCTTTCTTGTAAACATAATTATTTTAACCACGGCCGTCAATAGCGCACGAGCTTACTGCCATTGGGGAAGTGATTGACTGTTTGTTCGCTTGTTCTTCAGGAAAGTACAAAAGTCAGGACCAACAAACAAGTCAGGATCACTCAGCCTGCATGTTCGAAGCAAAGTCGGAAAGCAGCATGTGCGCTAGGTTGAAGGACATACTGTGTTACTTTTCCTTGCTAGAAAACGGGTCTCCTGAAGAAAAGCTTGAGTGTAAAATATTTCTTCACTAGTAATTAAAAGTACCCGTATTGACTTTGCACTGTCATTAGGGCAAATAAATAAAGCAGACTTTTTTTTAGATACATTTCACTTATACGACGAAGACAGCAACGGCTACTTAGACAGCAAGGTAATATGAACGATGGTATAATGGGCACTATATGCAACGTTTATATGAAGGAGATAGAATGCATAATTGATCAAATGATGAGCGTGGCTGTTCATCTTTCCTGGGACACTGTGGAATTGAAGCCGGTAAGCAATAATGGTTATTACATTGTGAATGGTTGGCATATAGAGCATTTCTTACAGATACTGCGTGAGATGCTTCTGGAAATCGACTACGATGCTGACGGAACCGTCTCGTTGGAGGAATGGAAAAGAGGTGGTTTAACGACAATACCCCTGCTTGTGCTTCTTGGTATTGACGCTGTACGGAAAATAACGTATTTGGCCAACTGAAGCTGACTAAAACAACAATTCCAGCAAAGGGTGCACGAAGATGGGACGCACGTTTGGTGTTTGAAGCACTTCAGCAAACCTTCTTATTGCAATCATTGTATGAAGCATCTTGTATCATTCTCCGGAAAGCAAGGTCTTTGCTGCATTTGTAAGTACTCAAGCCGACATGGCTGTCTATCGCTTATTTTAAACTTGAACTTAGTTCGCCCCATCCTTAGCGAATGCAGGTTCCTCAATTCTTAGCAAGCAAGATTGGAAATTCATTTTGTAACATCTCTTCTTCCTATTAAACAAATACAAGATATTGTCTGTTAGCCGCCCAACCGTCATACCGTAACCTTGCCGGCCATCCTGTTCTGTCTGTACGTAAGAGTAGGACTACACGTAAGACTTGTATTTTGGCTTAATTGTAGGTAAAAGCAGAACAAGATAGCCGGCATGCTTGCCAGAAAGGAACCTGCATTTCTTAGACGCTTGGGCGGCAAAGAGACAAACTATCAAATGCATATCTTAATATTTTAAAACAACGAAGCTGGCAAATCTTACATGATCCATTATTAGCGCTTTCGCACGCAGATGACGGATCAAGTAAGATCCGGAAGGCTTTGTCGTTTTAGAGCAAAACAAGCATTTGTCTAATGGGAAAAGGATGTGTTCTAAGCTGAAACTTTATGGTTCTGTGGTTCTGTTCCCAGCAGTCTAATTTTCACATTGTTCTGAATCTCATACACACAATTCTTAAACGAGTCATGCAGAAGCAGTTCCAACGGCTAGCTTTCTTGAAAATCAGTAAACATGACCGCAGTCTGGAACGTTAGTTTAACATTAACAGTTTCATGTAAAGGGACGAATTACAGAGCAGGGGCAGGGTCAAGGTCATACTTATAAAAGTTATTAAGTTCTACTGAAGGTATTCTACGATCAGAAAATAACGCCCTTGAAACAGTACTGTCAGGTCTTTGTGTTTTATACTTCAGCGCGTTTCCGGATAACCTGAACAACAAGAAAGGCACTAATTTTGGCTTCTGCTAATTCGATAAAATGCAATAGCAGAGGTCAAGTAATCAAAATGAGATTGTCCAATTTTTAAGAAAGACAAATCATGGACTACTAAGAAAAAGTTTATGCGTACTCATTCGGACGAATCGATTAGGCCGAAAGGCAGCGGAAAGAAGTTAATTATTCTACAAAAGATCTAATTAGAATGCAAGTTCAAATATTGAAATTCTTGGCGTAATTAGTTTTCGCCTTGTTTAAACGGCAAACGAGGGATTCTACAAAACGTTATCGAAATGCTTAAGTGTATTGGGAAATTGTCCAGAGAATCCAACGACTAAATGAGGCTAGCAACAGCCGGTGACATTTTTCTGACTTGAAGAATAAATCAGCAAATTGAGCGTTCTTTTCTTCGCAAAATGGTTCATCTCTCAGAAGTACGTTGAATCATCGCGAATGGGTGGTACTTACCTGTCAGCCATTTGGCTGAAAGATTGAAAACGTTTCATCCACCCACTCCAGCAAGGGAGTAGCTGAAAGTTCAGTTCGATTTTTTTCAATGTAATTTAAAAGCTGGCAAACGTGCAACCAAGCACGTTCCATTTTGGACACGTTAACAACTGGTAAACGTGGTCATCATTCGAGCGATGAGTACTTAATTTTCAAACTTACTGTTTACTTAGTTGTGCAAGAATGCGTTATCTTTTTCTGTACAGGTAAGCGTTGTAAGCTTATAGTGACAAACTTTGGAATGCGTTTATTCATTCACCCTCGCACGTAGCTTTGAATGCGTTTTCTCCCGTCAGGCGAAGAATACTTGAATGACGCGAACAAATAGGTCGTGCTACCTCTTTATCATTTGGCCTTTTAAATGAAGCGAGTTGCACGTTACGCATAAACTTATTGTCGCTGCCACTATTTATGCATTTGTTTTGCTCAACGTTTCCTTATTGACGAATGGCTTTCAAGGAATTGGTCATTGGGGCATTTTGTGTATCGTTACGTCAGTAGGCGCAGCAAAGGTTTTTCCGGTGTTTCTCAGGTTGAGTAACGTCACCTTTACATCCTGTAGGCATATCTTTGCATAAAAAAGAAACAAGACATGACGTATTAACATATTCTTCCGCTCTTTTTACTTGGGCTTTTGTAAACTTCTTCTTTTCTCAAAGTTTTAATGAGAATAGTATTTTTCTAGTAGCGCGGTTTCCAGTCGACAGAAGTCGTGCTGATTTCCGTTTACTACTCCGTTGACCTTTATTCCAGCTAGTTAGTCGTAGCGTCGATCACTTGGTGTTGTTTAATGGGAACAACGCTAGTGACGACCAGTGAATGTTTGGGCGTGTAATGGCCCTGTCGTCTCTGTTCTCTTTTCCTTTATTCAACTTTTGCCTTATTGCACGTTCATTATTAAGATGGCCGTGATTTCCGACCTCCCTTTTTCCCTTGAGCTTCACAAATGTCGCATTAAACAGCAGTGACGGCCATTTCGCCATGAATAGTTCCATTGAGAAGGCGACTGAACAATGAATACGCTTCCATTGAGGAATCGTATTAGTTTTTGAATTTGCCGTCTTCTGCAAGCTTACGTGTTCCCAAAATACCATTTCCGTCTTTCTGAGCCAGCGCAGCCGATTGTCTCGTTTCGAAGGGAGCTGTCTGAAGGTATTGCAAGTACGACTGCAATTCATTGCGTTTCAACATGTTCAATCAGTCTGCTTGCAAAAAAGAGAAGCTTTTATGTTCCTACTTGAATTGCCGCCTTTTGTGTAGTGAATTTTTAGTTCTGAATTCTCTTTACATATTGATTGCCCGCGTTTCCTTTTTTAGTAAACCCCCTTATTCAGCGGTTTCCGGTTGTTCCATATAAGCTTGGCTCGCAGCTAACGTGCAGGCAATTTCATTCAATTCCTCAATTTCATTCATGAATTCGAAAACGGCGGATGTATAGCCGACCTGTGTTGCGTAGGTGGACGAACAGTACTCTGAATGGCTGCTGTTTGTGCAGCTTTCATTGAGTTCTGTTTGTCCTGCCCATGTTTTGTTTACTCTTGCTTTGTTTGAAGAGACTAGGCGATACAGAAGCATTTCCAAACGACTATTTGTACTCTTGTAGGCTGAGTGGGATCCGTAGCGTCGAAACGCCCACTCGCAGATGCGATTGCAAAACTGAATTTTAGCAATTTATTTGGCAGTTTAAAATCCGTTGGAACACTGACCGCCCGAATGGTGACAGTATCTTTTTCAGTTTGCAAGCACACAGTGCACGAACGATGCGCCAAGTTCGCTTTGAACAATTGCATCAGCACCTATTCAAAGTCGAAGAAGGACACTGGCGTTATGGTGCACCATTGGATTGAAAGCAATTGTTCCGACTGCTGCCTTCGATGCAAAAAGAGAGTCAGGACATTAGAAGGTAAACGCTGCAGGTGGTGCAAAAGCGAGGTAAGTCAAAGTTTTCTGTTAATAGTTCTTCTGTCTTTCACTTTCAGTCTATTTCTTGATATGTTTAAGGTGCATATTTGCTGCTTAAAAGGAATGGACTCGAAATGCAATCTTGGAAAATTGGCATATCACATTCTTCCTCCAACAGCCATTGTCCCTGCGGTTCTTGTACTATACTGTAAAATATGAAAATTCAAATGACCAGTGGCGCCCTCATCTTTCAGACGGAGAGGCGAAAGGCCAATGGCAAACAGGCTTCGTCAGTGCCTGCCACCTCCAATGGTCCATTTTCGCCTACCATACAATCGTTCGACATCGAGGTGCCACCAAATTGCCGACCTCTTTTGGTCTTCCTGAATCCAAAGAGCGGAGGGAAGCAAGGGACCAGGTGGGCGCATTAAGCCCTTTTATCATCCCAACTAAGCCCTTCCCTTGTTATTTAATCTCAGACTATACAGGAAGCTCCAGTATTTGCTCAATCCTCGCCAGGTGTTTCTTCTGGACGAAAATGGGCCCTACGAAGGTTTAAAAATGTTCCAGCAAGTTCGCGAATGCAACATACTTTGTTGCGGTGGCGACGGAACGGTCAATTGGGTTTTGGACGCCATGGGTATGGCCTATTCCTCTTTTGATTGTACTATCCAAACCTCTTGCTGATGTAGATCAAATATTCAGCTCCGACTTTCGTCCGCCAGTAGCTGTTCTTCCCTTAGGAACCGGTAACGACTTGTCAAGGTGCTTAAACTGGGGTGGAGGTGAGCCTTTAAGGCCTAGTCGGTGTCTGAGTTCTTAAATGATCTCCTGTTTTTGTCCAATCAGGTTTTGCGGGTAAAACTGGTAAAGACTTAATAAAAGTGCTGAGGAACATCGAAAAGAGCACCGTAGTGACGTTGGATCGATGGTTGATCAACGTAGTCGAACAGGACAATTCCGAGAAAGGCGACGCGGTGCCGAACAATATTGTGACCAATTATTTTTCCATAGGAGTGGTGAGCAACAGCTTGTTTGGGTTTGTCTCAAAAAAGTAATACGTTTCGAAATTTCAAGGACGCTTCGATTGCTCATCGCTTTCACACTATGCGCGAGAAGTATCCGGAAAAATTCAACAGCAGGTAAAAGAATACCTTCCAACAATGGGCTTTTGCCCAAAAAAGCATATGTAACTTTCAGGATGAAGAACAAGCTTTGGTACTTAGAGTTCGCTACGTCGGAGTCGTTCCAGGCAACGTGCAAGAACTTGCATGAATTCGTCGAGATAAACGTGATGAAAGCTTTTTGCCGCCAACGTTGTACGCTAACATGAATGCGCTCTTCAGTGCGACGGTTTGCCGCTCAATTTGGCGACGGGTTCCCCGCTGGAAGGTGTCGCGTTTTTGAACATACCAAGCATTTACGGTGGAAGTAATCTTTGGGGTACCAAACCAAAGGAGTCAAGACGCAAGCGTCATTTCTTGCGCTTGTCAGCCAGCGACGAAGGCTTCTCGACGTCTTGCGATTTGAAAATGACCGTACAAGGTGATAATCAAGTTCGTTTTCAACGATGGCTTCCAATTGAGTCTTTTTGCTTAGACATGGGCGACAAAAAGATTGAAGTTGTCGGCATTCAAAGCGTCATCTCCATGGGACAAGTGAAGGCTGGGTTGCGAACATCGGCCAAACGTTTAGCTCAATGCTCTTCGGCGGTCATTAGGTAATCAAGGCTATAGTCGCGATCCAATGGCCCACCCTAAAGCTTACTGTTGTTTTGACCAAATTAGAACGAAGAAACGGTTCCCTATGCAGGTTGACGGTGAACCTTGGCTCCAGCAGCCGTGCACAATATCAATAACGCACAAGAACCAAGTTCAAATGTTGCAAGCGTCCAAGAAGCATCGTGCCGATTTGTGGCATTGCCTGAATCAGGACTGCTCAAAAGGCTGACTTGTAAAATTATGTTTTTTTTTACGGCGACCGAGTGTATGCCCTATCAAGGTTGCCACTTTGCCGCCGTACACAATGCCTCCAAGATCTCTTGCCACTATTGCTTACTGTAGGTTTTTGTCTCCTCCTTCCCGTCGTCTGTTCGCCAGAACGAGTTTCAACAATTTATTTTTTTAATTATTTTCTTAAAAATGTAATTTGTTTCGCTGTTTTGGCTGCTAAAGCTTCACCCACATTTCACCATTTTTCCCCTACTGCCAATTTAGTCGCTCATACGGTCGCTTGCCAATTTCGTGGTTTTAAGAAGCAATTGAAGAATCGATTGGATACTTGAAGCGCCCATGCGCAGGTATTCCTTCCAAAATACGCCCCAGTACAATGGTGAATCCCTAACAACTAGCGCTTGGAAGCTATGGGCTGCATACCATTTTCATCCTGTAGTTACTGCTCAGCAGTATGCTTTATCTGGGAAGGTGAAATGTCGTGTTGCAGGCGTTATGCAAATTTTATTATGCTCAAGAAGGTGATGATGTAGTACTACATTTAAAGGATAGTCGAACAGTTTGCGGAATAAGTATCCTATAAAGTGGGTAATAAGCTTGGGAATATGCTTAAGTTGGGGTTTTTTAAAAACGCTGTCGTAAGATTCGTGTTCCAGGTGTGCTTGCGGAAACAAGTTTTCTTTTGAAAGAGGAACCATGGTTTTCTTGTTGCAACCGTTATAGTTCCATTTTGGGGAGCTCTAGTCGAAGCGCTCTTTGTGAAGCTAATAAGGTTGTGCAGGCCTTGAAGGTAACCTTAAGATGGTTCAGTATTGTTGGACGAAACCCAATGATATTCCACTAAGATAGGCGGGCGAGTCAGCTCGTTGAAGTGACGAGAGATACTTTTTTCGCTGAACTGAGTTGTTGGCGCCTTAGCCGAAGTTGGCTAGACTTCAAGCTTAGTTAAAATGCAATTTTATGGTTTACTTGCTTGGTATGTCGTTTCAGTTTTGGAATGCACAAGCTTTCCTAAGCATGTATTTTCTGCTCCCTTTGCTGAAAGTCGTCTTCGCGGAAGTAAGTCGCGCTACGATTATTGTATTACCGTGATTCGCTCGAAACTTTCTCTCTTCGGTATGATAGGTAAATTTGAAATTACAGGACGGAGGGAGAAACTTTCCGCAGCAACGCTGTACCTGCCAGTTGCACAAGCGTGGCGGACTAAAGTCGTGTAGTTGCAGACAACTATGTTATAATGCTACTTTTCAAAGTTTTGGGTAGCATATAGTTGCCTCAGTAGTGAACCGGCCAAATTAAAAGTTTGTATTAATTCAGGCATTGTATATAGACTGTGCTGATTGCTGTGTTAGAAAACTTTCGAGTATTATGTCATTCCTCCTCACAGTGCGTAGAGGAAGCAAATATGACAATCAAGTAATTAAGTACAGACTTGATTATTGGGCGAGTAATGCCTTGTTAAATCATTTAACCGCTTACTTGGATAAGACTGTGCTTTAGAACTTTGGATAGCATTCTCATTTCTAGAGTAGATTGCATTCCAACTGTCGCAGTGCATGTGCTGCTGGCATGTCTTCTGACTGTCTATTAAAGCATCCTAAAACGAAATTCGTCTAAGTGGGAGTCAGTTAGCCGTTATCTTATCAGTGCCATGTAAGGTAAAGAAGATTTGATAAAGCGTTCTTATCGCAGCAAGTCGGACGCCACTGAACAGATGGCGATAGTATCCGTGTTCTGTCCGGCTTAAGAGTTCGACAAGTCTCTTAGGCAATGACAGTACAAAAAGTCAAACTTCCTTTGCCATTGGCGCTCGGCCATGATCGTCTGAGTGGTGATAAAATATACATTGCGACTTTGTGATCTAAGCTGAAGCATATTACACTTACCAGTTGATGCAGAGGAAAACACGTAGTCAAAATAGTATTACAAAGAATTTTCTTACGTTGAAGTATGGCGGAACAATGGGTATACTCTTTATACTGTGATAACAAAATGAAGTTTGTTCTGAAAGACGGAACTTGCAAGAAGTGGCGTCTTACCTAAGCGTGGCTTAGTTTCTGTTAAACAATAGACATGTCGTGTTTTTAAAATAGTATATGCATAATTATTGTTCATACTTGTATATGTGGCCTAACATATATTAGCCTATTTTCACATTCAATCGATACCGATGCAGCAAAGCCTAAGTATAATTACTGTGATGTAGATTGCACTGAAGTTTTTTTCTTAACGCCTACGAGGTAGACTTGTTTCATAGTCTCAGTGAATGATAAGGCAGAATTGGTAGGAGTCAGTGTTTGTCTTAGGAAAGTCTTCATCTCGTCTCGGCAATGTAAGACGGCTGAAATTTTTTTTGGAAGATTTTTAAAGGCGTCACTTCTGTCTCAGAGAAGAGCAGATGTTTCTGCTTCTGCACAGTAATAACAATTGTTGGCAGTCAATTGGCTGAGTTGGAGTTGTAGTCTTCATTCATTGGAAACGAGGCAGACCAGTGCATCTCAGTTGTTATCACTGCTTCCATCTTGCTGCTGCTGCTGCATTGTACTTTCCTCTGCCATTCATACCAGAAGTTGGCAAGCCAAAGTCAGCGTTCCTACTCTCCAGACAGCAGTTCGAACATCTTCAGTGGCATTTTTCGATTGTACAGCATTACAATGCAAGTTATCGCCTTTGCTGTTCTCCTACTTCTTCGCTGTCTTGCCGTGATGACTAATCCTTCTGAATGGAGTGAAAGTAAGCTTGCTCATTATTGCTTGCCTTCAATGTAATCCTTAGTTCAGTATTAGTAGAATGCATTAATATGGCTCTTTGAGGCTTAAAGGTGGTTTTATAGTCTACATCGTAACCGTCTAACTTCGTTGGTTATTCAGGATAGTACGTGTATTAAGCGAGGTGAAATAAAGCGAAATAAAATGAATAAACAAGATGAAATAGCGTACGAACAAAAATGAAAGCAAAAGTAATAACATGAAGTTAAAGTCTGCCGAGCAGCGCCAAAAGGCACTGCCTATTTCAACACTTGATTCAATTCGCTTATTGAATGAGTTTGAACAACATTTCGTAACGGGTTGACAAAGTTTCGGAGTTGAATGGTTTTCTGTAAATAAAACCTATACAGTTAAATGAATTAAAAAATCAATCTATTGCCTAACTGAGTTGATTCATAAGTGTTTCTGTGCTTATGAATGAAGTTCGATTAACCGTGCAATTTTCGTCCACACAAGTAGGCATCTGTTCATCGTTTATTCATTATTCGACCATAAAGATTTAGTTCAGCATACAACACTGAGTGACTAAAGCAG
The DNA here is from genome assembly GCA_000797535.1 of Trichuris suis. NCBI lineage: Eukaryota > Metazoa > Nematoda > Enoplea > Trichinellida > Trichuridae > Trichuris > Trichuris suis. The sequence goes on along the minus strand of KN538402.1, from coordinate 350,266 downwards.
AGCAGAAACGCCAAGATCAGCAGGAGGGAGCTAAAGCGTTTGAGCATTGCGAAATTAGCAATTTTATGCAACTTCCTCGTTAAGTGATGAGTAGGATGATCAAAACAATGAGCTGAGTTTGAATCTTAATACCGTAATCTCAACAGGCAGGTTCTACTTTTTCTCTACCTGAGCATCAAACAGGCTGTTTAAAAATTACTGTAAAGATGTGCATTTTGTTAAATATTTTCGAAAACGGAGGCCAGGATTCATTTCGTAAAATGATATGCAATGTTGCTGCAACAAAAATAGGCTGTTAAGCCCATCCCACTTCATGCGAGTGATGAATTTGTTTGATTAAAATCATTGTCAGCATTTAACAGAACTGCTCCTTGTACAAATTGAACGTGTGAGCTAAAGCAGGTCGAGATAATATAGAAAATAAACTTCTTAGGTCGCGCGCTCTTAAGGGGGTTTTACATTGGTTGCATAACGAAGCTTAATGGCTAAGTTTCCATGGAAAAGCCATGTTACGGTCAGCTCTCGTTAACCAAATGGGACATTTTCAGCACAGGCAAATTTGTGGAATACAGATATACCTATGAACTCAGTGGAATCTTTTGAAATTGTTTATCCAGAACAGTTGCGCAATGGGAGTCCTGTATCCCATCTAAGCACTGAAAGTCACGAGCTGAATGGAACCGTACGTTGAGCCTCCTTTTTATGTCTTAACTTATTTTTTTCTTTCTTGCAGACCCACCACGTTAAACTATGTTTCTTCACCATAAAGTCTCCCTATGGCAATTTCCTGCTCCGAATGCGACTGAATGAGTTCGTTTATTCACTGAGTAAACTAACTGCCGCTTGACAGTACATACAACATATTTCAGCATCCTGTTTCCCGAAAATGCTAAATACAAATTTTTTCTGCATCCCGACGATTCCTATTGGGTGAACACAGACTCATTACCTAACTGCTACTACCAGGGAGAAGTGGTAGGGATTCCAAATTCTCAAGTGGCATTGTCAACGTGTTCCGGCATACGGTAAGTGTATTCAAGATGCTATATTGCCTGCTTGTACTTTAACTTGCAATTTCAGCGGGTCGATAGCTTTAACCGATGCTGCGTTCTTAATCGCGCCTATTAATACGAAAACAAACGGTTCTGAATATCAGCAGCACATCTTTTGCCGCCTTAAGCAGAAAAACGACTCTCTCTGTGGTTTGTGCTCACTTGAGTTTGCATTGTTTTGTTACGTTGGTTTAAGTGAATACCGCTGTCACTGAAGGGATGAGTATCTGCCGGAATGAGAATTTTGAAAGTCAAACGGCAAGTTAAAATAGGTCTTCGCAAAATGAACTAACCCGCTGTCATCCGCAGAACCATGTGGAAATAGATACAAAGTTTTTGGAGCTGAGCCTTTTCATGGACCAAAGTGCAGTAGGTTTTTCGATAGAGGGTTCGCTTTGGCATTGCTTAGCATTTTATATTAGGCAAAATTGCTGAACATGTCGCTTGGCCAAACGCTTGCTCATATGCTTGAATCTGTGAACGCATTAGATTTGGTAAGGCTTCAGGTAGTGTAAAGCTGTTTGCACGCAGAGTTGCTTTAGTTACTTCAGCAAATAAGTATGCGCGTATCTCTTGTCTATGCTGAAGTGTGGATGGCAGAAAACAGAATCAAGAAAAACAACACAGTGTGGGTCGAGCTGGATAACTTTATCAACTTCTTGGCTGACGAATACGCTGGTGTTCCACATGACGCAGCCCTGCTACTCAGCACGACGCAATTTAATAAGACATTCACCTTTTCCGTAGCACATTCAGTGTGTGGTGAACGCGCAGCAGGTATAATAGAAATGGCGGAAAAGATTTCAACTTATCAGTCCTCAATGCTGATGGCCCATACTTTGGGCCATATGATGGGAATGAGTGGCACTGTTCGAGGTAGGCTGTGTCTGTATACTGTATCTGCAAAAGATATCGCTTATTTGGTCGTTAAAGTCGATGACGGAAAAACTCCAGTCAATATCACGGAACACCAGTATAGGTATGCTGCACAGTACGTATATCAGTTCTCAAACTGCAGCAGGGAGGAATTTCTATTCTGGATCAGCGCGGGAAATGGCCATTGCTTGCATAACCGGCCAATGCAGGTTCAGCTTTGTCAGTCTACCGCTGCTTATGTAAGCATAACTTTGTGCTTTCAGAAAAATCCGCTGAGCACGTGTGGGAACAAAAGAGTCGATGACGGGGAACAATGTGACTGCGGTAGCGCAGACGTAAGTTTCAAAGCTTTCATTGATCCATAACTCAAAGCAGTGTTATTCCTTCAAATTATTATTTTTCATGTGTTTTGTGGAAATGACAAGCTTTTTAAGCTTTTAAAAATGTGGTATTTCAAAAGTACGCTTCAGTCCATCGAAGGGCATTTCAGGAATGCGAGTCAATCGATCCATGTTGCGTTGCACATACATGTATGCTAAAGGCGGATGCTAAGTGCTCTCGAGGTCCTTGCTGTGATAAATGTCAGGTGAATATGTCCCTGGCACTTACTTGTTGAGTCACGTGCATTGTGGTGCGCTTTTAAAGTTCGTTTCAAACAAAACCATTTGCCGACATAGTCGACATGCCGAATGTGATGCACCAGAATATTGCACGGGATTTTCTGAACACGTAGAAACGCTAAGCTGAAAATTTTTAAATTTAATTGTACGTCATACTTTCTCAGTGTCCTCCTAACCGACACATACTCAACGGAAGAACATGCGGTTATGGAAACGACGGTTACTGCTACAATAGTGAGTGTCGGCATGCTTCTGCAGACTGTCAGGAAATATGGGGTCCAGGCAAGCTTCACTGTGCTTACTTAATTCTCCAAACACTGTTGCATTCACCAGGTGCATCGGTTGCGAACGACGTGTGTTTCCGTATACTGAATACAGGGGGTACCTTTCTTGGTCACTGCGGGATTGATCAACACCAAAAGCATATCCCTTGTGCTGAAACGTGCTTACTATTTTCAGCATAGCGAAAATTCAACTTATCGCTTATAGGAACTATAGATGCGGTTTGCTATTTTGCCAGGGAGGAAATGAGTGGCCAAACATGACTGACCATTTTATAGTCAACATCTACGGTAGAGAAAAATTTGAATGCAAGTATGAAATAAGTATAAACTTTGTTCTTTCTTCTCTTTTCTTTTGAGTGCTTTTGAGTTAGTCGCGCGAAGGTTTTGAAAAAATTTACCTTTTAGATTTTAGAACTGAGCAAAATTTTACTAAGAGCTAAGCGCGACTGTTCGTAGAAGCGCTATTGTAAAAGTCATTTTAATTCCACCACTTTAGAGTGATTGTTCATGACCATCTCCGCAATAATTCGAATTTGGTAAGAGATGGTACGAAATGTGATACCGGCAGGGTATGTATGCAGCATTTGTCCGCAGTGTAATGCATTTAATTAATTGACAGTATTATTAATCGTTAGATATGTGAAGCGCAGCGTTGCATTCCTGTAGGCGAAGTTGAGAAACGAGTTCACTGTTCCAACGACAGCGATGCTTTGCAGTGCAACGGGCATGGCGTAAGCTGATATTATGCAAAGGCGAATGACGTCAGCGTATTTACATTTCAGAGTTGCATAAATTCAACAGCATGTTTCTGCGACGTCGGATGGACTTCCGATGATTGTTCGGTCAGAACAGAGAGCGCCGTTTTGGTAAACATTTGGAAATATGTCTTCAGTAACGCCAGAAGTTTATTTCAACTAGAGACGAGCATAGGTATTCTAGTTAATATTATTTTGAAATCTGTTATTCGTTCCAAGTTCAGATTTCGACTCCAAAGAGAAATTGATTATTTCTTTGGCAATGGCACTCATTTTGACCACTTTGGGACTGCTTCTGTACCAGGGTGCTTACACAGCATATCGCATATAGACCATGCATAAAGCTCTACTATCGTGATTAATCAATAGCATTTCAGGTAAGGCAGGAACGTGCGAAAAGGTACCATCATTTCATGTTACAGATCTTATATAATCAAATATAGCAAGATGGTTCCACATAGCTGGCGGAAAACAGTAAATATCTCAAAGCTGAGGTCTTTTGCCCCTCAGAATAATGCTGTATTGCAGAAGCGATGAAATTCTGAATTGATTATTTGATGACCTCTCATCAGTGAACCTAATGGACCTTCATTTTTGCGTATTGCACTATGCATCATTATTATTACACAAATAGTTAACCAGTTGAGATTTTGGCTCTCACTTTTCCATGAAGGCTAAACATAGTGCATTCATGCACCAGGAATGCCTCTCAGTTTAGAGCCACAGGCATAAATTGTTTTGCCAATGTGTACTGGTTCTTTCGCTGCACTGTATCGCGCTGTAAAAACTGCATTATATGCTGTAATATACTGACGGAAGAAATTTGGAGCTTAACAACGAAGGAGGAAACAGTTCGATCTCGCTTTGTCCATAGGATAAAGTTACGCATGAAAACATGACGGAAACGAATTGCTTATTAATTATTTTAAACGGGAATAGCAGATGCATTATAATGAAATGTGTGCAGTCAATTACATATCAATAAAAAAGTATCCGTGGTTAACGTGATAAAATGCGCATTTCCATTCTCTAGTCAATATTTGAAGACAAATCTTCAGAGGAAGCATTAAAGGGCGCAGAATAAGGTGCATACTTGTGAGAAAACTGGAATTGCACAATTGCGTTTCCTTTATGATAGTTTGGTGCGTATATCATTAATGAAACGCGAAAAGTTGAAAGAATGAGCGATTATTTGCCTTTGTTAGGGTATATGTTGTCTTGTATTAGCTGGTTTTGCAGCAGTCACATCCTCACTGCTTACCTCAGCGCTATCACGTCATACTGTAAGTTTGTCAGCCAACCTGTTCTGCCCTTATCCAAGACTAGGCGTAAGTATAAGGCTTATATTTTGGCTTAGGTTTAGTTAAGGGCAGAACAAGACAGCCGATATGTTCTCCAGTAAGGGCAGAAGAAGATGGCCGCATGCTTTCCAGAAGGGAACCTGCATTTCTTAAACGGTGGAGCGCATAACCGACAAGGCCCTATATTTCTTTTGCAAGGAGTCGATTCCTTCATTTTCTCTATAGCTTCTTGAGGATCGTGGTTTAGTGGGTAGCTGCTTAACTGCTTGGCGTGTTCTCGAATGTTCAAATGCTCTTAACTCGGCAGCGGAAAGGAAAAGAAAGACTTTGACTAAAAGGCTAAAATTTCAAGCAAACTCGTCAATCCGTCAAATAACCCTATTATTCTGGGAAGAGGAAGCCCAGCAGTGAGACATTTCTTGGTACAGAAATGCAGGCTTCTTTGTTGTAACGGTGCAAACTTAGGACACTGTTGAAGTGCCACATTTTAAAATCTGGACTAAAGCGCTCCGAGCAATCATTCTTTTCATTTAAGCATATTCTGATACTACGCCGACCTTTCGATAAACTCAGACTTCCTAGAGCGCGAAAAATTAGCCGAAATAAATCGAACCAGGCCAGCGTTAGTTTCAGCACATTTGTACAGTAGGGAAAATGAGCACACCCCCATAGCGGTAAGAAATGAGTTACTTTACAATTATAGAGATTTGCCAAAGTCGATGCTCCGGATGCTACGTATTCAAAGATTTGCCAAAGATTTAATTTCCTTGTCAGCAGCAGTTAGTAGGGACAAGAGCAAGGAAAAATTAACAGGTAACGTCATAATAAGGCAAACACTTTGGAAATCGCTTTACTGTATTGACGCTTCATGACTTGGTTGATTACTACGGCTGCTATGGCTGCTCACGAAAAAAGCAGCGCAGATCCGATAGCTTGTCTTTGAATTATGTTTATTTTTTAAAATCTATACGATTAGGAAGGTAAAACAGCAACTGCATTACAGAAATGACAGCACAATTCTAAAGGTTTAGCGTCTATCCTGCGCATTAGTAATGCCACGTTTCTATCTGATTTTCTTCATGTTTAAATGCATCCAATTGAGTTTACACAAAACTGTGAACGTGTTAAGTGACAACGCAACGTATATTTGCAGCATGAAAGCTGCTAAACTTCTCTTGGTTATTTTTTTACATGCCGTAAATGGCCATACAGGGTAAGCAGTTCATCAGCTTTTCGTATTTTCTAACTTTAACCAAACTTACGCTTCTTACGTTTGTAACTAAGGGTTTCAGAAGTCTACCCAACTTTAAATTGTTATCGTTTAGCAGTTAGGAGGACAATTTCAGCCGATGGGCTTATTGCTGTAGCAGTACTGTAAAGCACAAGCTGTGGTCTAACATTTTCATCCAAAAATGGAAGAAAAGCGGAGCGTTCGGGGAACGTATGGATGGCTATGTCCATTAGTTTCAAACAGGCGTCTTGCCGTGTTGATCCAACATGCAACTGGTCAGTGGAAGCCCAATTTTCAATGCAGGGCATGTTTTTCAATATTGAAATTCGACATTTACGCACATAGGCGGTCACCGCCAACTGTGATTCCAGAAGCTGCGAGATAAATTTGACCATTTACGCCTTTGTGCTCTTTTTAACTGAACTTTTTCCTTTGATATAAACCACCTCATTTCCAATAGTTGATATGGTAATTATCTTACTTTAAGCAGCGCAAATCGATGGCAAGACGCACTCTTATTGATCAGGAATTGCGTAATTTTCTTCTTGCTTCAATGCTAATGATGAAAAGAAATATTTTCGCAAAGCAGTCTTCCTTCTCGATCAATAGAGTACGCTTCCGCAATCGAATGGCTGTCTCTAAACTTGACAACTATACGAAATCCAAAAGGGAAACCAGAAATGTCAATTTCTATTATCCAATTAAGCCTGTTTTTTAGGATTCAAATTTATTTCGAAAACTTAACTTTTTTTAAAAGCAGATTCCTGAAACTTCGTAACTTTTTACGGCAAAGGCCGTCTAATTAGAAATCCACTTTGGCCGAAGCTTTCGAGACTCTGCTTGTTCTGTCGCCAACGTCTTTGATGGTGATGAAGAATGGATCGGTACAGGGAGTGGGTCGCAAGCTTAACGAATTCATGCTTGGTTGGCAACTGCATTAACAAGTAGAAGACGTCACAAGACATCTTTTTTCTTCTCTTTCCTTTGTGTGAATTATGGTCGCCATAGTTGCCAACCTATACTGATACATTCTTCATCATTATTAAAGACGCTGACACAACGACACTAGACGAGTCCTGAAAGCTTCGTCTAAAATGGATTTCTAATTAAACGGCTTTTTTCCGTAAGCGGCTTCCTTAGATGGTATGAAACAGGGAAGCTGCTGGTTACTTTAAGATGGCTTTCTAATTTAATGTTCTTCGAGCTTAAGCGCTTTATTAGCCGTTGCTGGTTAGTGGCAAGCTTTTCTACATTTTCAAATCGTTGACAGCGCATCAGAACGTTCTTCTACGCAACTGATAGTTTGTAAGTTTTGTAAATCTTGAGAAGTCGAAAGTTTAAGCAGGCATCCTTTCATTCATATGTTTAGGCAGCTTGCTGCCTTGACTTGTGCTGTGTATTCAATCGGTTTTTGAATTTTATTTTCCACACGAATGTATTTTAATTTAGATGGCTCAGAATAGTTGGCTTTTATTACTTGAAAATTTGCATAATGTCGGTCGCTCGTCCAGAATATTTTTTGCTTAGTCTGGTAGTACGTTAGACGCGTAATTGACTGTCCCTTTCCTTTGCATATACCTAAAAACATTACGAGCAGTCCCATGTGCTCTCTTATTTAATTTTAGCGAGTAATCATGATTCGTATTTTTAATGGGATCCCAAATTTAGTCAACGGTCATTTGATTCGAGGTTAGAATTTTCCTACGCTCTCTGTATACCTGCTCTAACTGTGCGTCCTTTTTGGGCAAGTTTTCCTTGTTTCGGCACGAAGACCATTATGTGACGTTCACGCTAATAACCCTCTGCAGTATATGGCGTTTACCGCCCAATTTTGATTTGTACCGTTTCGCTCATGACTTAGTTATCGAATAACAAAAAGCAAATAAGTAGGAAAAGTATTTATAAGGTAAACGCCCTATTCTGAAATGCAGCATAGAGCTTGGAACCTTTCGGTAAATCGCTTTTTCAACGCAACGCATTGTTACAAGGTATATTATTAGGCAGATCGTTTAAGTGACGTTAGTAAGTAATGTTCGCCCGTTTGAGTGCTGTGGGCTGCAGTCATGAAGCAGAGAATGGTGTTAATATACTCGAGCGCCAATGAAATTACTTCCTACGCACCAGGCAATGCACTTGCTTTGAAAAAGCCTTTTCATTGTAAGCGTTATGCAAGCTTAAATTCGTCTGTTCGCAGGTTTCCCAATGGCGGAACGGCAATAATGTTTGCCAGGCGTATCCTCAGAGGGTCGTGCAGCTTCTAAATCAGCGCCGTCGAGAGAGAAGCTTCGGAAGATAAATGTTATAGCGAAGTATAGTGGAACAAACTAATTGGAAACAAATGTGAATTCGCTTTTTTGCGCGAGTTCACTTCACGCAAAACTTTTCACCTCGTCGCCAGCTAGAATGACGCCTTGCCAATTGACCCTCGACAAGTTGCGCAATGCAGAAGCCAATAGAAGCGCGAAGAAAAAATCTTAATTTCAACAATCCGACTCGATGCCAAATTTGAAAGTGCGATTTTAAGGTGAGGCCTTTCTTTCGCTCTTCTTCTCTTTTCAATACTCCCTTCCATTTCCCCGCTCTTTAAGTCGGCATGTTGTGCCCCTTCGTTTTTCCTTTATAACTTATTTTGCTTGTTTTATCGTACTGCTTCCGCCTGCGTTTGGCGCGAAAGCAATTTCTCACGTACTCGCGCTGTCAGCTACACATGATGACATCTTCGCTATGCCTGAGAAAGAGCTTTGCACAAAGCTGCAAGTTTGATATTGATAAGAGAAGCTGACGCGCCGTATAAACTCGCTAACTTCGGGCGTCCATATGAATCATAAACAACGCTTTCGAGAATATGCCAAATTTATGGAATCGGCGGTGCCATGCGAAAATTTAATTGTGCGTAAACTCGTGTCAACCAAAGCGTGCACTGCATGATCAGTTTGATCATTTTCTCGATTGTCAGTAGCTGTTCAGTGGCATATATCAATGAACTACGGCAATCGCTGCCCACTGCCGCTGTAATAAAGGTAATGACGCTTGTAGGGTTCGTAATGCAAATTTTTTGTCCCACGACATAGAAGGTATGCCTGCTTTCTTTTTGTTCTACTTGTGTTGATAAGATATTGTTGAAAGACTTTAACTTACAAATAATGCAATGGATAAAAGCTTATTCAACTAGACCTAGTGTTTATTGTGTACGTTAGCATAGCTGTCTTTTGACGTCATCGATCTTTGTCAATTGACTAATGACTCATTGGTTGCTTGTAACTCAATCATTGTTGTTTGTCTGTTTGAGGTCATAATTTTTATTGACCACCCTTAGGTGGGTCCTTCCAAATTTTAACAGCTTCTATCTGCTCGGTAGAGTGGCCTACGTCTTTTTTATAACCTACTGAGCCAAATTGATCACTCCGCCATCCCTTGTTGCTCGCCTTCAATACTGGTCGCTCAAATCAACTTCACTTCGAAAGGTTTGGGAAAGGCTGAGATGACCAGCCAAACTAATATTCCTTGAAGAGTTTATTATTAACTGTCACAGCCTTCCAGTGGGAAGCACTTGGAACATTTGCATGACATTACCTTGACGTATTGGGCAGCTGCCGCTGGTCATTTTCCAAAGCTGACCAACTACTGCCCCATCGTTTTCGGAGGGAGGTGGAATTAAACGTTAAGCCTAAAGATTTTCGGTTGCCATTTTTGAGTGATCCATTCGATTTGCAAGTTGCCATATTAGGCCCAATCTGCGGCAGCCAACGGCTTTAGCACATCACTCATTGCTGTCGTCTCCGCGGTTTACCTTAATGCGACTTGCTAGTCTTTGAACGTCAATTTCGACGCGCGCGCAAAATGTCAAGGCGGCGGCGTACTTCTTAGCTCTCCCAAAGCGTTCATGGTGCGTTGCTTTTTCCTTGATAAAAGTAAGGCCGCTTCCGACGTTGCGTGTATCTTTTCTAGCTGCAGGTGCTCTTCGGCCGTTTATAGACAGCCGATTAATAACTGGTGCAAAAGATATTTGATACAAGCGCTTCTTGTGCACGAATTGTGCGGATGATAATTGGCACTACTTTTGACATTTTATATATATGTTAAATGTTAGAAGGCATTAGTTTTAGGGAAGAAATATTCCATTGAATTGCGTATTGTTGAATATATTGTAAATGTAATGGAGCCATTTATCTACCAGGTTGCTAAGTAAGAGGAAGAATCACCGTTTAGCTGATTGGTATTCATACGCTTCTAGTTTATGTTAGCTAAACATATGCGTATTCATTCCCATAATAAATTAAATATTGACAGAAGGAGACGACACATAACGTTACATGAGAAGGTGAAAATCATAGAATGTTGCTTTTAGGGATTCGCAGAGATTTTCCTTCCATCGTATATGGCATTAATTAAGCTCAACTAATTCAAAAGCATTTGAGCAATCGTAACTGTTCGTAAGTGTGGCGGTATGCGGTGTACACGCTGTTTCATTGATTGAGAAGCTGCTATGTCTGCTTTGCTCAGTTTTTTCACCTATTTGTACTAATGCGGTAAGTTTACGAGGTGGCAAAATCTCCTAAGGTCAAGTATTAATGAGGTCAGTATGTAATTAACTACAGTTAGTTGTTGGCAAGAAAATAGTACGGCACTTCTTAAATAATACTATAAATGGTTGGAAGTTTTGCAGTTGTCATCTACGTCTGGTTTGCCTAGTTGCTCCGATTGTCAGGATTGACATAATCTTCTCGTGTTGTGCATGAAGGCAGTGATGTTGACGTCCCTTGCGAAAACTGAGCTGTGCCAGCAAAGTTGACAAGTTGCCCGCGCCGCTTCCCCGACGCTTCAAGTTTTGGAATTTTTTCTTTCGAAGCGACGTTTAACAAAATGAGTTCAATCATAAATTGCTCCGCTTGTCAAATGCGTTCCCGCAATTATGACAATACCAACGGTCAATCAATATAATTTTTGGCGGGCAATATGTTTTTCGCTACTCCTTTGCTCCGTCAGCGTGTTTAAAGTGCATTGCGGACATTTGAAGTTTTTCTTTCCGCCTTTGCCTGCAACCACTTTGTAGTAACAATTAAATCGCTTATTATGTAATTCCCAATTTAGTCGCCATATATGGTTGAACGTCTTTAAAAAAGTTTCCTGTTCGATCGCGCTACCAAAAAATAGAAACAGTCGTAATAGGCGGGACATCAGCTTTGACACAAGCTAAGCCTACTCATAAGTGACGCATTTCAGGTACTCTACTTTCGCTTCGAGATGCAGTGTATAGCAGAAGACCTAACAACAGTATAACACGGAAAATATACACGAGGGTGCATTGCTAAGATAGCTATTTGTGCAAAGCCTACTTTTACTTCCATATTTGACATTCCAGCAGCATTAGCTTAAGGAGGAGGAAACTGCATACGCTCAGCTTCGACGTTGTCGTTTGAATCATCTTTCCTTCATTTGCGTTGAATTTATGGGAATTTCTAAATTCTACAAATTATCTTCCCTGTATTAGAGGTATGCCAAACTGGCACGGCATTTTTAAGGAGGGAAAGTAAAAGGCTGCTATTCTAAGCTGTTTACACGTAGCTGATTTTTGAATTTGATTTTAAAGCCCTTCTCGCGTTGCCATGCGTCACTCGCTTGCTGATGACGTGAATACCGTCCTTTCAAAGGGATCCACTCGGGCGCTTTCACAGTGGAAGTGATTTTAGTATGCTTTAACATTCTCTCTGCAATGCAGAATTGATAAATAGGAAAAAATGGCATCCCCTTGTAATGCGTTGTTTACTGAGAGCGTTTATGTGCTCTAATGGTCACATGTCGTTAAAGATAGGATGTTTCTTTACGAGCGCGTAGGCTTTCATATTCAGACGCATTGGTTACGCTTGACAGGTTACCTAAAGAATAGATAACTTCGCCTACATAACGAGATAATGAGATGGATTTCCAAGAATCATTGTCTCTTGCAGTATCGCTTATCTTTATCAGTCATAGCTGGCAGACACGTGTCCTCTTTGAGGGGAGAACTGAGCTTTGCAGAGTAGAATAGCCGCTCACTAAGCGAACACAAGCACAGGCAGCATTCTTAGTCCGCACGCTTAGAAGATCCCGAAATCTGACTGACGTTGCAAATGTGATGCGCAGATGGAGCAACAAAAGATTTTGATAAGTCTCGTCTTTTTATTCGCATCCATCTGGAATCCTTAAGGTACCCAACTGCTCAATAGTCCGTCTGGATGATTCAGCCATCGTTGTTGCACCGTTTTGGGTAGTCTTTCGACAAATGATAAAAAATAGCCCAGCCGACATGTTAGCCTCTCTGTTTATCGCGCAAATCGTTCGCTAACAAAAATAATTAATTTAGACTTGACAAAGCGACATCTGCCTATCAGAAATCTTCCTGCAACAGGTGAAGATAATTTTTTTAGCTGCTGTGAAGAACGGCTCCGTCATTTATTCGCTCGCAAGCGGAAGTACTCCATTTCGATATAGGAACCCGCAATGACTTTGCTTCTGCAATTACATTTTTCGCGTTTGCGTAAATCTATGGAATAACAATGCCGTTGGTATCCTTTTATAAGTACGTCGAGGTTAGCACGATAGCAGGAGTTCCTTTTCTAGGCTACGAGTTCAATTGTTTAACTTGGGGCAATGTTTCAAAGCTTTGATGGTCGACGACTTTTTCGACCGCAGGTCGTCAAGTATAGTTGCATGACTGCTTTAAGAATTTTGGCAGTATTCCCTTAAAAGGACGCTGTACCGAATTGGTAACCTTGGATAATAAAATTTTCAAACGGTGTAAGCGACCTAATGGTCAGACAATCGATCATTGCATGTCCAAAGCTGTCTGAAGATATGGAAGCCCAATGGTCATTGTAGCAGAAAATGAATCAATAGGACCGAATTTACTTTAATAGTCGGTTAGCAGGTCTAAAGAAGCATCCGCGTACTCGAGCGGAATAATTGCAAATATTCAACCGGACGCAATTGACTGATCATTGTTTATTGAGTGTGTGCTTTGATTTTTTTCAACAAAACGCTCTTCCTTCAAACCTCTGTTAAGCTTTCAGCATGAAAGGGATTAAACTTGCATGCAATGGGTGAGGCTGTGCAGAGTTACTCTCTGAAGGCAATTCTTGCCTGCAGTAAAGAAGCGCAGCTGCTGTTAGTTGGAGTGGATGCCCCTTTTGATCGAATGACTGCCCATACGTCTCTCACTCCGCCCCCATCCGTCTGAGCCTATAGGTTGCCGTAGTTGATGCGATTCAAAAGAATTTAACCTAAGCGTTTTGTTTTTAAAAAATCCATTCATTGGAGCAGCAAACTATTTCAGGCCGCACTGGTGTACTTGGTTGATTGGCGATCCTTCGGGATTGATGAAACGATTCGATGGCATGTGGTGTTAATCCAACGACGTCCGTCGAACTTGTAGCATTGGTGGGTTCAGCGGGCACCAAGCAGCAGCAGCAGACGAATAGGCAAACTTCTGACTCATCGCTTGCCCCTGTGCAGTCCGCGGAACCGTCGTGGGTTAGTTTTCGCGCTTTCGCTTGCCTTGTTTAGCAACCCGCAATAGCTTTTCTTCAGAACGGACATCCCGGACAAGGCGACGCCTACGGAAGTTCAAACTTTCACTTTTCGATCGATAGCCTTCCAAAAAAGTCAACAACGTTCAAACTGGAACCTGAATACATACCGGGTCCAAAAACGCCCGGAGATGGCGCCAGCGATGCTAGTAAACAGAATCGAGACCGAACTCGGGCGAAGATACGTAAGATCGTTTGCGTTGTTGGAGTATCCCTAACAGTCATTTGCATCGTGCTCGTCGCCATCTCATTTGCCCTTGGACAAGAAATTGATCGAATGGGTAAGTGCGATTATCTTAACTAATCACAACACGAAACGAACAATCTCCATTAAAAGAGTAATTTTTCAAAATCCTTCCAACGCTAAGCTACGCAGCCTCGAAAATATTTGTTCCGAGTTGGTTTCGTTGATTCTCTCCTTAATTGAAAACAATGCCGCGTTGGTTGGAACGACTTTTGGAATTTTGGCTCAAATTTTAACTTGGCAAAGGAAGGAATCGGTCGATGGCGTAATTAGGCAAAAATCTAATTGTAAATATGCTGATCAGTTAATTTTGCTCACTTTTTACTGCGTGCGAAACGGGGCTTCAATTGACGCCCGTTCCATTGGGAAACGTTGCTTTTGGCTTTTGTCCGCGCATTCTTTAACGTTGCTGCGCAGTTGATGGAATCTTTTCGCGTTTGACGATTAGATAAACGAACGAACGTGAGCGTTGTCGTTGGGAAAAAATTTCTAAGCCAAATAACTACGTTGCCGTCAACGCTTGGATCATCCGACGAGAAACCTATCGCGCAATGCGGAGATCAATGTCCATCTTGCGTGGCACTAAGTCTGCTAGTTGAAATTTAGAATCAATAGCTGTAGGCAGTACGCTTGCTCAGGTTTAGTTTCTCCGCGTCTTATGACAAGGCGAAACTGTATAATGACCAGCGCCCAAGAATAGGCATGGGCTCCCCGAGAGCCCAACGAAGGTCTGGTCTCAACAAGTCTGGGAAAATGCGCCCTTGTGACGCATTCTTGCAAAAGGCATAATCTGCCTACGAAAGCGAAAGTCGTTTAAAAGAGGTTTAAATTTTTTCACGCTTTCTTCTCAGTCGACATTCGCTTCGATGAGGCAGGCTGACGACGACGAAAGCATTGTATGCCATCGCTTTGATAGGAAGGAACATAAAGAATGATTTGCTTTTTTCCACGCTGAGTTTTTTCCGATTCTTCGCCGGCTGAGAAATATATCAAATGTTCACAGAGCAACTACGCTGCACATGTGGCCGATTGAAGGCAATTCACTTGAAGCAATATACGAAAAGAAAGGCACGTTGAAAACCGTTCCCTTAGAGAAAAGTGCTTCCTGTAGATAACGATCATTTGCTTCGTAGAAAACGTTTGGCTTAGATAAGGCGAGACGAAACGGAGATGAAAACGATTTCACAAGCATTCAAGCAAAACGTCACGTTCGAATAAGCCATGCGGCTTCAATGTCTAACTTTTTTTTTGAAATTAGCAAATATTGGGAAAGCAAGCTGACAACAAATGAAGTTTCGCGTGGCATTTCAAATGACACTCGCGCGTCAAATGAATTCAACGTCGCTGAAGCGTTCGGAGATGGATCTACTGATGGAAATGTCAAACGACCTTTCCCACTGCAATTTGACCCTCCCGAAGGGTGATGGAATGTCATTTCACTTTCTGCTTCCAAGAAAAGCATTAGGGGAACTTTAGCTTACAGGTTCGCCAAAAAGGCTCGGACGGTTAGGTTCCATCAAAACAAAAAATGCCATTACTAAAGGCACCCTTAAAAACGTTGGTCCGCCATTCTTACTATAGGAATGAGCGGAGTGTCAGCAAGTCTTGCTCAGCATAAAGCTTCTGTTAGCTGCAATTCAAAAGAAATTAGACGAGATCATAAAAAGGTAACGACTTTGTTAGGTTGTTTGTACACCATTTTCGTTATCGATTAGTGGGATGGCTTCTCCATTGGAGACATGATAACAAGTTGTTTATCGTATTTAATGAAAGGATTTCATCCGAACGCATCCAAGCAGAAGTGGCACTCGTTGTACGGTCTGAAAAAAAGCGTACACGCAATTAAGAAGATCGATCGCGCTTTTAAGCTGATGACATTTCTCTGCTCGTCCACTCGTTATCCGAATGCGTAAGACATTCAATTTCAAAAGCAGACATGTGGCGCTGACGAAAAAGTAAACGTTGCCTGAATTAGCTTCAAAAAAAGAGTAACGAATTTTTTTAAAACCTAACCGCCATTATCAACAGCCAACGGCGACGCAGTGGGCTCTGCCTAATCGGGGCAACTTTGAGTCATTAGATTAAGCTTAGGGCAGACAAGACAATTTCAAAGCTCGTCCATTGTGATTCACTTGAACCATAGCAGTCTGTCGTTAGACGTACAATAGTCGAAAAGCGTCGAACGACGTAATCTGCTGACTTCAAAGTGAGATGTTTGAAAGTTATTCTAAAAACGCACATATTTAAATGCATGAGAGTTTCGGAGAGGATTCGACACTTAGAAAAGTAACAGACAGACCAAAAGTGACACCTTTGTAGGAAACAATGTTCGCACAATAGGACGAAGTCGGTTTTTAATATGAACAGCCGAGGGGAAATGGGATGGGGTTAACAAAGCGTAAGATAAAAATAAAAATAAAATAAACAAATAAATTCAAATATTAGTAATAGATTCACGATTGACAAACGGGCATATAGCCATAGTTAATTCAATAGAAATTATTTTATACGAACAATTCCTATCTTAATGGTGGACAATGTTTGTGAGCGTTGTTTCGCCCTTTTATGGGAGCAAATAAGAACAACTTGCTTATACGTCCCTTAGGGGAGTTCTTCGATATGAGGAGCTCTTACGTAACGTATTGTTTAGCACTTAAGGTTGCGCTCATCATTTTCTAGCCTTTGCTTGCCATCAAAGATAGAATGGCAAGAAAAAAATGGGCCCAAATTAACTTAAAAGACGGATGACGTAACTTCCTAAGGATAGCTTGTTTTCGAAAAATGCGTTTTAAATTGACGTTAAGTGAACCAAAGTTTAAGCAGCAGTTTAACGTCTCCTAAAATGGCATGTTAAAAACTATTAATAGTAAAAAACCTTTACCTGAAATGCAATGAAACATCGATCTGTCCTTCCTTGGAAGCTCTATGTGAGCTAAACTAAGTGCAGCCTTGACTAAGAAACGAAAGGTTAACAATAGTACACAAAACCATGAGAGTCATACGATGTGACCGCGAAGCTGATCAGTTCGACGCGCACGGTTCGGTGCGCAGGTGATTCGTACTAATGGAATCCGGTGCGTGAATTATGAATGTCGTCAATGGGCAACCCCGTTTCGTTCAGGCCAGCGTACATCGTGCTTCGCTAGTGATGTATCCCGTGGAAACGTAACGCACGGAAAGGAAGCCCTGAGGGAACGTGCCGGCATGAGATACGACAAAACAAATAGGAAAGTCCCACGACAGGCTCAGCTTGACAACTAAAACCCCCGAAAGGAAACCTTCGAAATATGGCTAGCGAAACATAATGTACGCTGCCCTGAACCAGAGGAAGATTGTCCATTGACGACAGTCAAAAGTGAGAGAGCAGATTCCATTAGTACGGACCAGGCGTCGAACCGTGCGCGTCGAAATGCACTGCATCCGTAAACTCTTCAGATTGACTGTACTCTGCCGTAGGCCCATTGTCGCCTTTAGAAGTGGGATGTCTACGTCGTGTCCTTTTCAATAAGCAAATGATACTATGTTGCTGCGAAGGGGAAGTGCAGTTTCCATTAAAGTTTATTGATTACTCTGCATTATTTTACCATAAATAGTGAAAACCTAAAACGTACAACTTAAATTTAAAAAAACAATATTTCAACATATTTAATCATTTATCGCTATATAGCACATTTAAATTATTTGTATGTTTTTTTCATAATGACATTTTTAATTTTTATTAATTTCAGTGACAAGCAAACAGAATAGTCCACGATTTTTGGAAAACAGCCCTATCGCGGGCAACTTCAGCGCTTTCGCAGCCGTTTAGCGTCGTATCCAATTTCCACGGAAGTGAAAATGAATCGCTGCGAAACCCAGGTGGGAACGTCTTCTTCGACTAGCAAGTCGGCCTGAATGAAGAAGCAACAATTTCTCGCATGTTCATATGTACAATAAAATGGATCAACTTTGACGGTCTTAAAAAAGCTTCAGTCTATCCAGCATCAACTGCAAGAGCATTGCCGGGAGTAATCGTTCTTATTTTAGTTGTAACAAATCCTTTCATAGTTTATTCATAAACGGAATGCGCTAACTTTGTTTAACTATATTATGGTGTAGCTTTCAGGACTCTTGTGATCAGCGTCAAATATTCTCTCTCCATTTCACTTTTGTTTTTCCCTGTCGCAGCTCATTAATTATCTCCCTAATTTAATAACGTGAATGCAGGACTTGAACTGCCGACCCCGCAACTCCAAGCTGCTATCATCTGCGAGATAATGACTGTCACATCTCATTGTCACTTACATTCAGGCCCTGAAAGCGACGTCATTAAAGCCTTATCCTTTCGTTTATGAATAAAGTATGAAGCTCCAAAGGCCGTTATAAAAAGCTATACATAAACTAATGCAATAAAATACACTTATCGTGATTAAATGTACGGCGGACGACGGCGCCCGGTTAGCGTTAGTGCAAAACAAATATACGTACATCAAATTTAAAAATGCATACGCTTTAGAGATAACATTGTGCCAAGTCATTGAGAGACAACATGCCCGAAAGTTCGCCCATTCATTCTGGCGTTGTTAATGTTCTGAGATGAAATTGATTTTAAAATAATTAAAAATGACTTAGCTCAGCGAGTAATAGTATATTAACGCTTTCAGCGGCATTCATCATTCTGACGGAGGCATATCACCTATTAATACCTAACAGGGAATGACTTAAAGCTCTTTAAATTCATCCTTAGCAGCTGCTCAATGAAAGCTGGCACCTTCATCGCAAATGTGAATCAGAATAAAGCAAGTAAAGGTTTAATAGAACTGCCAATGCCAATCTCCATTTACATGTCTATGAGAGTTTGCGCGGCTGGCGGCTGACTCTCCTTTGGCCCGGCAGTGCGACGTCTTAGCAAACCGGCTACGGTGTTGTCAAACACCTAAAACAGAAGATTAATTAACTGAGAACAATTTTGGCAGGCTACGCACCTTGCTTACGAAGCTTTGCTTCAGGTAGGAGGACAACTCTTCGCGGGAATGCCATTTGCAACGCAAATAACCAAAAAGATTGGAACCAGTCATTATCGAGCAAAATATGCAAACAACCTAATAATTAGGAGGACAATCGTAGCCAAAGTCCAAAATTTGAATACGTACCATCCAGTTCCAGTTCAGCGAGATAAAGGCGAGAGCGATTAACACGCACCATATTACCGGAAAGACGACAAGACCGGTCCAGAAAAGCTGCGGTTGAACGGGATTAAAGTTCTCGTTCTTCTGAAGGGCGTTAGGTATCAAGCTTATTTGCATAAACGCTCAGCCTAAAGCTACAATTGTATATACCTGTCGGCACTCGTACTTCCAATGATCCTTTCCGTCGTCGTCAACGTAGTTCCACCATCGTAGTCCGACCAACTTGCGACCCGTCACATTCTTGACCACCCAAAAGTCAAGCGATTCGACAACAACCTAAGCGACCAAATAAGCTTACGGAGTAATATGAAAAATTTTCCGTTGCTTACGATTAACAGGAAGGTAACAATGAAACCATCGATCACCCATCCGCCAATGATGTACAATGCCAACGCAAGTGAACGAAACAAGAAATGGAAGATGAGAACTACCGTATTGCTGAAGGAAAGCGGCAACATAAACAAAAGCCACGAAAATCAAACAATACGGCGCGGCATAGCTACCGGTAAATTAAAATGGTTGAAAAGACGTGTGACAATTGTTAGTGCACAACAGCCCATATGGTTCGAAGTGCTGAAGGGGTGCAAATCCCGGAAAGTCGGACATTCTGAGTGGAACCTGGATTCTAAGCCGCACCGTTTGCAAATAGACTTAACTGCCTCCCATCTTTAGACGACACATTTTGTAAAGCCAAGTTCAGCTTTCCTGACACTTCCTACAGCATAATGTGACCTCCGCGATTCCTACCTAAACGCTAAAATTATTAATAAAAGGAAGACCAGCCGGGAAGTACAGAAATTTAAATAGAACCGCATTTTTTAGAGCGTGAGAAACAAAGAATTGATAAGAAACAAAATTGAAACGTGAAGAAAAACTGACGCATAGGACAAACTTTACTGATGCCTTAATTTGTCCCTGCGCAGTTTATACTGTACCTACTTATCATTACAGTATATTTTAGGGCTTAAGTATGGATCCGTTCAAGAAATGTGCCCAATGATACTCAAGAATGCTCGCTATACTATTGCATATACTCATATTTTTCCATGTAAAGGATGTTAAGCATGAGAAAACAGCTAATGCGTAAAGGGGCGAAAATGTGTTCAAATGAACGCATAGCTAACGTGCGTACAGCGAAAGCAAAGTACCTCTAAATGTTTACATGTTAATATTTTAAACCTTACACAAAGGCTTAGACAATATTGAAGAAATGTCTGCTTCAGCCTTAAGCTGCTTACAAAACAATAATTTATAATAGAAATGAATATCCGTTACTTCTAGAATCTTCAAACGATCGTGGGACTGTTTCTAAAATTAACAGACCATTAAAGGACTGCGCATACTATATCTATTCTCAACGAAAACACAACGAAGCAAATTTGACGCTTTCCTGGATAAACGGACACGTTAAGATAACGCGGGAAGGGATAATTCTTGTAAGTTTTACGCCACTACTTATTTCCAGGACCGCTCATCATCCTCAATAGTGACAATATGTAACCAACCAAGCAAAAGCTTTCATTATAAAAGGTTACGGTGAGCTCATTTTATTGAAAAAACCAAAGAAACAGAAAATCAAGCTTTCGGGATTTCTGAATCCCGAAAACTCTCCCACCATGAGACTTCCAATTCCGAGATGTGCAAAAGTCTTGATACTGCATTTTTGTATTAACATAATATTTATGCTTGAATACAGGATGTCTATGATGGGCGCACAGGATCTCATGATGGTTGCCGTATGCCTGCTCAACTAAACAGTATACCCAAAGAGAGGTCAGAGCTTTTAAAAAGAAAGAAAAAAGGAAAACAAATAAGCAAGCACTAACAAGCTAAACAAAACCTTATACCGTAATATTAAAACACGCCGACCCAACTGAAGCTCGCTCTGCCATCCTTTCGTACTATTCAATTTATTTCGCTGAGGACAGAGCCTGGTGATCCCAAAAGCTCCGAGTTCACTTTATCTTTACTACTTTATTAAATGGACATACTGTAACCTTCATCATGAAGGCGTAATAATAGTATTTAAAAAATTTTTGCCTGATAAAGCTGTACCACGTAACCTTATACGAAATACATGGAGATGCTCCAATTTCTGAGTCTGTTTCATTCCAGCCATGACGTCACAAGATAAGGACGCAGCATATTCCAAAAGCTCTGGGCAACGTCACTTTCGAAGCGTAGCTTGGTTAGTAGTTAGCTCTGTTACTGTGGATGAAAGAAGCTTCGAAATTAGGGGATACAAAACTACGTGGCAAAGCATAAACACAAAACGAAGCACACTCTACTTGTTCGTTTATCATATATCGCAAAGTTGTTCAAAACTTACGTGCGCTCCTTCTCCTGCCGTAGAAGAGGAATTTCATCGCCAATCGCAATGGTACTTTGTTGCACATATGCCATGACAAGGATGGAGTTTTGAAAGAAACTTTTGCCTACTGTCCTCTACATCAAAGCTGAAAGCATAGGCTCTCGAGGAGCACCAAAAAAGGCAACAAGGCGATAATGCACCAAGGGTCGACTTTAGACGACTTGGTCAGAAGACAAAAAACCATGTGCATATATTAACAACTTTTATTAGCTGTATACACATTAAAGAGGTTGGCGAGAGCATCAATCTGACTCCTGCTGTGCCGAAGCCTTTGAAAGTAGTAACAGCTCTTCCCAAGGGACCCGTAGTCTCAAACCTTTCTCGATCATAAGGTCGACAACAACTTGAGTTTTCTCGGGCGGAAAGCATTGAACAGCGTCGTCAAAAAGGCTCTTGCTCCAAGGACAACTTTGCAATGCACGATAGGCAACGTCTTGCCGCTTGTCCACGCCTGACTGGCATAACAGACCTTCAAAAGCCAAACGCAGTCGCCAAAGGACAACGCTGTGCTGTTGCGCATTGGCGGCAAGATCGAAAACATTATGCAACAGCGCTGGATCAGCACGGCACATCTCCGTATCGCGCAGTTTCACGAAGTAGCAAAATTCGGCGAATATAGCAGCTACGAAACGAGCCACTGAACATTTTGGCTGCGTTACGCCAAGGCTACGTCGGAGTTGAACCATAAGGCTATTTTTTAATTGCACCGAGCAAAAGAGGCGTAGGAAGCCGACGTGATTTGGAAATTCCTTCAGAGCGTCCGAAACCGAGTTGAGCAGCACCGAAGGCGGCAGATCGTACTTGCGCTTTTTGTTCAACATGTTGAGACGAAGCAAGTCGATTTCCCATTCCCAAAGTCGTTCAACTTCGCGCTCAAGGGCCCATATTTGCCTCGACTGACTTTTTTGGTCCAACTGCAATGCGCCTACAACGCTTCGAACTTTCTCCCGAGCGCGGCGGTAGATGTCGAAGCAAGAATGAATACCCTCAGTAGCGTAGGTGAACAATGCCAAGATATGAAGCAACATTGCGTAAGGAGATCCAAGCCAACCAAGCCGGAAATACCAGTCGGAAGAATCTTGCAAATCTGAGGCATACAATTGCTCAAACTGTGGTTCCGTACGAGATGTTAAAGCTTGCTTCAAATCTTGGATTTCTTCAGCATTGGGCTGTCCGCAGGAAGCGCTTACTTTTCCATCAGACAGAAAGCAAGCAAGTACGCGCAACGCGTCTTCGAAAAAGGAGTCGCTGGCTTCAAAGCAAAATTTTGCATACGAAGATGCCAGCATCAAAGCAGCTATCTGCTCAGGCGATCCGTACGCTTGAGAATACCATCGACTATCCAAAGTGGTCAAAATGGAGTAAGCTGTCTGTCGGGCTTCTTCTCTGGCTTCCAGAGTTGCCAAAGATTGAATGTAGACGGCGTAGAGCAAGACGGAATTTCTCAGCTTGCAATCCGACATAATGCTCTTACAGTAAGTGCGGAAAATCTTTAAACGACCTTTCGAACTTAACTCGCAGCTTCTAAGCAGGCTGCGGCTTTTGCTAAATATTTGCGAACTTGACAAGTAGAGCGACCAAGGAAACGCGGGAACAAACTGGCACGAATGATCGCAGAAGAGGGCGAAGACCTCCTCTTTGAAACTCATAGTTTGCCAGGGTACGTACGGCCGCGGCAAGCTGGTGAATTCATCCAAATAATGGTCAATATCCCACTCTTCATACCAGTCTTCCCTATTGGAGCTTTGAAAAGGCGGAAAGGATGCTAAACGCAAAGCCTTTAACGCTTCCACAAGAAACCAGCACTTCTCCACAGGCGCTGACAAGTCGTACAATCCCGGCTCTATATCTTCGAAAAGGACAACTCGCTCCGTATCTTCGCAATCCGCCTCTTCCGATTCCGGGAAAGGAAACCAATGGAACTTTTCGCGGGAATGTTCCAGCTTTTGCCAAAAGTCTTTCAAAGACAAATTGACACTCTCTGAGCAAAGGGCGTCCTCCTCTTGTTGCGCTTGGCTGTCCAAATGCTTTGCCATGTTCTCTAAAGAGGGGGACGATTTTGGCACGTCGCCTGTCTCCTCCTTCGACCATGACTTCCAGCCGACTTCACCAAAATGAAGGAACGTACCCGCCCAACGAGCCTCAAGCATTTGGCGTTTAGTCGAAAGACTAGGCGTATCTATGCCGCTGCCGGGAACGCTAAACATAAGCTCCAGTAGGGCTTGTACAGTTCTGACGGCGCGCTCGTAATGGCCTGACTCCCTAAACAATAGATTCTGTTTTGGTGCTGTCTAATGCAAAAAAGACTGCGAAAAGCTGGATGCAAGGTAGGTGGCTGTCTCATAGCAAGAAGTACCCGCTTTTCCTTCCGCTCACATTTGTCAAAATAATGAAAATGGATGGGGCTTGCTTATTGCCCTACCAAGCAGTAGCTTAAACGCGTGTACGAGTTCATCCAATCTACGAGAGGAAGGTTCTTTCCCTTAACAATTGTTTAACCATAAACTCATCGCATTTCGAATGCTTTTAAACGCCGTACAATTGAGCGTTTGGCTAATAGTACCTGAATTTCAGTACAGTAGCCATTGTACCTGAATTCGAATGATACAGTAACCAAACACGAAAAATCAAACGCGCACACTGTCACGGGTATAGGAACACTGGATTTAAACTGGCCATACAAAAGGACACAGAATGCCGAATAAATCTACAAAAGAAAACAAAAAGTGCAATCACACTTGCATACAGAACGCGATTTAAGGAAAAAGTTAAGCGGTCGGAATAGGTGAAACAGAATCGTTAACGCTTACCTGAGAAAGACAATTTTGCCCAATAAACAATTCATCAAATGGATTGCAGTATCTGCGAGCGGACGGTGAGTTACCAATTGTCCGCTTAGCACAACAAAAGACTTCTCAAGCGAACTGTCGAATAGCGAAAGCTGTTGAGCAACGGTGAAGTCGCGAAAAGCCAAAAGATTGTGACGAAGTCTTTCAATCCAAATTTCGCTACGATTTACAAAGGTAAACTCCAACGCTCGCCACTCCTTTTGCAAGTCAGCTTTTGACCAACTCATCTCTCTCAGTATTTCCAAGCGCGCAAGATGAAGTTCAACGCTTCTGGGGCAACTTTGAATTGCCTTGTCTACAATGGACTGCTTGCGCTCCAGAAAAGCCATTCTGGAAACGCTTTGGTTGCGGAAAGCTTTGGTCTGCGAAAGATCGTACAATTCATCCTCCAATGCCAACAAGCGTAGCCATAGCTTGAAGTTGTCCGGGGAAGAGTTGATTTCCTGACTTAAGCGACGGTGTTCAGCATTTTGGATCGCCCCGGCAAACATAACGTTGCCATAATAGTCCGGTAAGTCAGCGGAGGGTATTTCGTTGGTATCCGAATCAATTGGTCGATACATCTTCAAGGCAAAGTCATATTTGCACCTAACACCATTGTCATCCGTTATTATTGTTTCAACGGGAATAAAGTCCTCCAGCATGATTTTCTCATCAACACTGGGAGTTTGCTCGTCATATTGGCAGTTTACCAAGGCGGACGAATCTTTCTTTTTCTTCTTCTTAAAGTAACGTTTAGATAGAACTTCAGTCCAGTACTTTCCACTTTGTATAACTGCACAAAGAGAGTGCGTTTGAGCATTGCAGCCGAGGCAGTGAACGATCCCTGATAGGTACGCGTAGCTTGCCGTTTCCTTCGAGTAGAACGAGTCGTAAAGCAGATTTTCTATATCGTAACATTTATCCTCGGCAAATTCTGCACTTGGCCTAAAATCTGGAACGAAATGGAAACGAGCCTTTCTTGGGATGGCCGAAGAACTTGTTCGCGCTTTTCGATCCTCCTTCCTTCTCCTCTTTTCCTTTTTCTCTTTCTTCTTCTTCTTTGAAAGTTTTCTTTTCTCATCCTTGGATGGCTTTTCTTTTTTAACGACCTCGGCTACAACAGGCTGAAAGCTGACATTTGATAGCCAACTGCTACACGCGGGTTGGGATAAGTGGGGCAGCGACGATGAGTCCGAGCGTTCTGTCTCAGCTGCATCCAAATAAGAAGCAAACAAAGCCATCTAACCTAATGAAACTTTCAACATTTATTCAAGCAGTCAAATTAGAACTCACCTACGTACGAAAGATAGTGATGCGCATGACAAGCACAATTTGATGCGTTACATACATGATAATTCATCTGTACTGATTAACAAAGCTAGACGGAAAAACCACCGTGTCTTCTTATGTATTCATCAAGTTTTCTTAGAACAGGTTCATTCCATATTTAAATTTATTATCTACTGAGGCGGAGTGGGTAAACGCTGTTTATAAGCTAACAAGAGCTCTGCCATTGATTTTTTGTTTCATTTCGAGCAGTTGAATCGCTCATCCGCAAAGTAAACCATTCGCGCTCGTCGGGTGGGAAACCGCTAATCGCTTCGCCCAATTAGGCTGCTTTAATGAGTCACGCGTCCATGAGATTCCTCGTTCTTAATTTAATCAAGAACAAGGTTACTTTTAGTTGCCAGTCAGACGTGTCGAAGCGACTTATTTCTTGGCTGGCCATTCGCGCTCGCAAGTATGAGACAACGCTTCCGTCCTGCTAAGAGAACGCAGGTAATAGCATACTGTAGTCAATTCACAAAGCCCATTTGGGTTCTCCCCAGCTGATGAGCAAGCCTGTTCTTCAGTCGGTTTTTTCTTTCTCCCGCCAGCAGAGTACAAATAATCCATGCCGAAGAATGAATTTCTTTGACGATCGGCCGATTGGCTTCAGCCGCTTTGAAGGGTACGTCTTCAAATTCAAACAACTTAGTTTCTACAGTAGGACTGTACCTGAGAAACCGATTAACTTAATTAAACAGTTATTATTGATAATATTATTATGGCGTAGTAATGCTGCATTTCGACGCTTTGGAGTAAAAAGCAAACATATTAGTCATTCCTAAATATATGGCCGTCCCCGTCGCTAAGCTGTTAACACAATATAAATCCTTCTCATCAACAAAACGTATAGACTTTACGTTTTACCTCAGTAAGGCGTGCCCCAAGACTAGTTATGCAGGCAGACTGAATAAACACAAATACAATAGTTTTTATTGTGGCACATGTCCACCTGCTTGTTCGTTGCGAACTTGTTATTACCATTGCCAGCAAAAGAAGCCTATGCACATGACTGCAAATGGTAATTTATAGTAACATTGCACGTTCAGTAAAAAATATGAATTATTTCATAAACAAATAATAAAATACATTACAAAGCTAAGCAACGCCGCTCTCCGCCTTGTCGCAATCTCCGGTAGTGTTCTTCGTTGTAGTCGTCGGGTTGTCGGCGCACTCTTCTATGGCGATTTGTAGACCCGGAGAAAGGACGTCTGAACCGTCAGTTAGCGACTCGACGTTTTCCGGCGCCACCGGGGCGACGTCAATAACGAGAGCTGAAGCGTCCGGGCTCGGAAGCAACTGGACGCTCTCCTCCGATGCCGTCTCTTTAGGGTCGGCTGCAGCTTTCACATTCGGTACACTTGACGGCGCATCTGCGTGGTCAACCTGACCACCACTACCTAAGGCGACGGGTGAAACGACCGCGGAAGGTTGGGTCGTCAAAACGGACTGCTGATGGGCAGTGACGGCTGGTCGTTGCAGAGGCGGAGGAGGGGAACTAGTCGACACTGGAGTGGGAGGATTGGGCAACAATGTTCGCCTAACGTAGCGAGGAATTGGTAGACTAGGGCTCACCTCCACATTCTCTCCGTGTCTGTATCGCGGTGGCACGGCGGCAGGCATGGCGACAGGAGACATTGAATGAGGATGAACGTGATTTCTGAGCATCGGTTTCACGGACGCTTGATGCAACATGGAAGCAAAAGGTTTCCTGGGTGAAGACCTTAGAGCCGCACCTGGTGGGCCGGCAAATTCTTCAGGTGGCTGTGCATTAAAGGGCCGCTCGACGGAGGTCGCTTCGGATGTAGGTGTCTGAGCAACCGACTGCACGACCACTGGTGGCGTAGTACCGCTACTGGCACTGGTGGTGGTGGAGGAGGCGGAGGAAGACGAGGGTGTCGACGAAGGTGCTTTGGCGCTTGTATCCTCGATTTTGGGAATTTTAAAGCCTTTCAAACTTCTGCTAAACATTATACCTTCCGTACCGGGAAATACGGCGGGCAGTTGGGATGGCGACAACTTTGCCTCCGATCTTTCCAACAGTTTCCTGTCCACCTGATCGCCTATCATATGCGCGTCGGCCGAACGCTTTTCCGACTTTCTAGCCTTCGTTTTCGCCTTTTCGGTCATTGGTTGCTTTTTCAACTTGCGCGCTTGCATCTTCTGCTTGAGAAGCTCAAACTTGTTACTAGATGGCGGTCTGCTTGAGCTAACGGCCGGATCAATTGTGTGTTCTGTTCTTAGCAACGGAGGGCTAACCGATTGAGCTCGATGACTCATCGTAGGCGATGACTTCTTCGCAGGCGACCCTGTCTTACCTCTGGTCGACGACTTTGCAGCAGTGCCCATCTTTATGACACTTTTCTTGATGACCAATTTGATTCCCTCGCTGGCCGTTTCAGAGATGTCTGAAGACGAGGTTCGATTGACATTCTCTACCGTATCGCTACCTTCCGGACGAGATTTTTTCAAGCAAGGCACATTTGAATCGCCAAATACTTCGCCAAGGTTTTCCTCGTGGTCTACGCGCCTTTCCGATGGACTTGTGCCCACCTTGTCCATCAATTTGCCAATTACGGCGTCCAACGAATTTTTCCTTTTTGGCGCCTTGATCGCCGCCGGCTGATAGCAACTGGCGGAAGGCTTGGAAAGTTCCGACGACGCGCTGGCAAACCTGCCGCTTGAGTCTACTGCTTTAACGGGCGTACCGTAGCGCCCTCCGTCCCCTGACAAGTTCAACGAGCTGCTGGACGGCGAGTCAAAGTCCGTACTTTCCAACGGTGTCAGTTGAACGTCGCTGATCATTTCCCGGGCGACCGCTTTCAACTGCTTTCTCAGCATATCGTCGGTCGAAAGCCTCGGCGCTGCCGCGGCGTCCAATGTGGGCATTTGATTGTTGCCCATACAAGTTGCAATAGCGTTAACAACTGTAGGTGGCGCTTGAGTCGCACCTGCTGTGGGACGAATTTTTAGCGTAAACTTTGACGACTCCTCAGGTCCGGTCAGCGTGTCCGACCTCATTAGCACGTTGGCCGAAGCGCAACGACGCGCCTTCCTTGGCCGACGACTGATTGCTCCTCTGGCCATACGCTCAACTTTTCTCAACTCCTTGAGGACCATCTCCATCGCACGATCCGACGTGTTGCCCAATGGCTTTCTGCTCCTTCGTCGGCGAACCCCTCTGGTAACCAGCATACCTCTTACGGCGCACAAATCTCGCTGCTGCTGAGTTGTTTGCCAAGTTCCCATTGCGTCCGGTCCCGGAGAACCTTGACCAATGGCACAAGATGGAGACACGATTGAAGCGCCACCTGTGTCACCTTTCCAGTTCAGCGCTTCCATGGACAATTTCATCTTCTTGTTGGGATGATCATGGCCGACAGCATCGCTCGTTCCCTTGCCAACGTATGGCTGTTGGCCGAAAACGTTGAATTCAAAGTTTCTTATGGAAGCCAGCAAGTTGCCGCCCTCTGAAGCAACATTTTTGAAAGGAGCGTTTCCCATGGCGTACGAAGGGGTCGACTTGACGGAACCGATTACGCAATCAATTGTGTTTTGTATGGATGAATCACCGGCGTTGGGCGCGCTGTCAGCGATTCTCGCTTCCGAAGAGCCCAACGCTATGGCACCGCGACCTGCTTCGGTAAAGGACGATGACAATTGGCAGAGCTCGTCCAATTCGGTCAGCGTCTCCGACGTGCTACTGAAATGACGATTTTTCGGAGTCGGTTCAGTTGCGTTGACGGCAGCTTGCGAACAGACGGCGTTAACTACTGGAGTAGGTGGCGCCACAATCGGACAATGTTCTTGAACCGGCGAAGCGGCAACAAACTTGGCTGGACGCGGCAACTTTCGCACGGTCAGCCGAGGCGGTATCAACTCTTTCCACACTTTCACCTGCTTGAACAAATTTAGCATATTTGGCAAGGAGCAGCTGAAGACGCAGGGTGCTGCCGTAGCTAGCAAGGCGTCAGCCTTTTCCAACAGTTGCTTAATGCGCTCTTCGGCGGTTACTCGCCCTTTGCCGCTGTCTTTGCCACTCAACGTATACTCGTGCATCGTATTATTGGTCGAACAAGAAAAAGGAGCTACGTTAAAATTGTGCGCGTCGGAATTTTCGCTACTCATAACGGACGACGGATCGACGGTTGAATCGTTGCTCCACTTGTCGCCGTCGCATTGCGCCGACATTTCTTCGTTAGTGGACGATGGAAGAAGAGCTTTCAGGACTGCCCTTATCGCTATCGGTATGGACCAAAACCTAGGAAATAGAATTATTTGCATAATTTTAAGACTTTTGCAAATTTTTTAAAAACAGTGAAATTTTTGAGTAGTCACGCTACATCGCCTACAAGAGTTGACCGTTTTGTCGTACCTGGAAAAGACATTGGCAGCAATGGCGTTGATATCCTTTCCCGCAGATTCGACCAAAGAAGACGGCAGGCATACTGTCGCGTTCAGTTGAGGAAGGACGAAAAATTGAACTGCAACAAGAGGCGAAAGCAAAGTGTTGCATCAATGAAAGGACAAAAAGTTGAATACTTGTAAAGAAGCTGCCTTCGGCATATTCAAGAGCGCAATCGATTGAGTCGTCCAGCGCTGAGAATGAAGTGTAAATGCAACGGCATTCCTTCTTTGTTGTGGCGTTGAGGTCTTCAACAATGTTGCGCAAGCAGGTAGAAATAACGTGATTGAACATGGACAGAGCTCGGACGAATTCCATAACGCTGGCCAACGACTGAGTGTTCCGCCATAAGATCTTTTTTACTTCCACCGCCTCGATGCGGCAACTTTCCCAACGGAACGTGTACAAATGCGATTGGTCGGTCAAAATCTGAAAACGACAACTCTGCTCCAACGGCGGCAACCAGCGACGTCGCAAAAACGCAAATAGAATGCAACCAACCACGAAAGAATGAAACGAATCCAAAGAAGTCACATTGTCCTTTGAAAGCAGCAAACTGAGCATGCGACCCCGTCTTCCCGTTTCTGGAGCGAATCCTAAAACGTATAACTTGCCTTAATAGAAGCCTGCCTGTACGATTCTATCTTACTAACACTCCATAGCTCTTTATACAGCAAAAGCAATTATCGAAGACACTTTCCGCAAATACAGACTAAGACACTGAGGCGGGAAAAGGGCTCCCTTCGTAAAAGCTATGAAATAGTTCTCTAAGTCCCAACTTATCACTTTGAACCCTGAGTCTTTCACTGTATTATCATCGCCTATAACTGCCTGTGCGGTTGTTACCCGTATAAGTAGGTCACATCGTTCAGTCTTCCAAAAGATGCTCCTTATGCATCTTTGTTGAACATTTAATTTTAATTCTTGTAACCGATTTTTCAATTCCATTACATATAGGGAATGACACCTATTCGTTATTATTATTTTTTTTTATTAAAGCGGTCTCTTCTTCAATTTGCCCGCGAACAATACAGTAACCCTGACAATAATCAGGTTTCTTCAACTCAGAAGCATACGGTAAGAAAAAACGTTGACTATGTGGCTAAGCGTCCCGCCATCGCACTATGAGATTGCAAGTCATCCTGTTCTGCCCTTACCTAAAGCGTAAACCTAAACATAGGGCTTATATTTTGGCTTTGGCTTAGGCAAGGGCAGAACAGGACGCACACATGCTTAACAAAATGGAACCTGCATTTCCCAGACGCTACGCGCGGAAAATCAGTAATCAGTGTCTTACTGTAGGTTTACGAATACAACAAACCTGATTATTGTTAGGACTACAGTATTGTTTGCGGGCAAATAGACTAACAGTGCCCGCAGTGAAACCTACCTGTTAGCTGCTCAATCTTCTCCAGTACGTCAACAGTACCAATCAGCGGCTCTTCAAATATCAAAGTAAAAACAGCGCAAGTGTACAGACTCGTGTATTCGGGCAACCTAAAAATAGTTGAAGAAAAAACTTCGTTCGTACATTATTGTAGGGAGGATCAGCCGGAAGCGGCTTAAAATAGCCAGCAATGTTCTGAAGTCGCTGGGAAGGGATACAATGGATTAAAATGCATGCTAATGGATTAATATTCACTTTGTCATGCTTGCAAAGGAATTTTACTGTCTTACACATACCCGTCTGTGCCAATTTCTAATAACTGCGTTTCAGTAGTACTCTGCATCAACACTTCGGCGTAGCGGACCCCCGCGGAGGTCAACATGTCTGCAATGGAACAGCTATTGATGGAAGAAACGGATTTTCTTTTACCTGAAAAGCTTATCTCGCCCACACGTTCTCCCAGTGCATCCGTAATGGCGGATGGAGAGCAAAAGTAGTAGATTCGACTGGGTATTCCGGCTTCTCTACGCACAAAGTAGCTAAATGGCGCCATCATCGAACTGCATATGGAGAAGCCGCTTAATTAATTTGCATAAGACCAACAACATTGCGTAAAAGAATAGACGAACCGAACAGTGTCCGTATTTGGATTCTGGCGAAGCAAGTACGCCTCCAAACTGTTCAAGAAGGCAAAGGCCGCTTTCTTGACTTGTCTAAAATACAGTACTTTGATTTATGCAGACGATTTCGAAAAATAAGCTGAAAAGTACCTGTCTGCAGTATCGATGTAAATATCGCTCAGCCCTTTTAGATTTCGCTCCAACAAGTCCCACTGTCTGCTGTTGATGATGTTACGCAGAGATACGCTCTCTTCGGCAGTTTGACTTTCGCCGTGCGTAACAAGAACTTGAATGGCCGTTGCATCTTCGGCCAGAACAATTTCGACAAAGAAATACTCGGACGTGATGAAGCAATTTCCAGTCGAACCCGGACTGCGCAAAAAACGTAATCTTGAAAAAAACAAGCATTACGGTAGCATTGCGCTTTGGGCAATTTGGACAAGTTCTACTGTACCTGCACCTATTCGAAATATCTTCCAAACGAATCAGCAGATCATGAGTGGATTCAACTGCAAGCAATTGCATATTCACAAGGGAAGTGACCAAGGCAATGGAATTCAAAAAATACCGGGCACGTTGCTTCTAAGCTTTTCGTAAAACATTGTAACCTGATTACTCTCTTCGGCATCTACGGCAGTTCGTTTCTCCTGAAAGTATAATGCTTTGCAAAGACAACCGACCATCGTAGTTAGCGTAGATGACTCTTAAGCCTTATGGAAACCAAGTATACTAACATTGCAGGAGGAAAGCCAAAAAAGGCAAAATTTTGGACTGTTAGCCTTTAAAGGATAAAAATGCGCTGCGTAGATTTAGTTTTGCAAAGAGAAACAAAGGAGAACTGTAATTTCGCCTCGTAGCTTACGAAGCTCGCAGCTTTTGCCAGTGAAAACAAAAATAACTGAAAGCCGCTTACCATCAGAACAATCTTGGCCTCTTTCATAATTTCAGGCCATGACAACAAGTTGCCGCTTTTTTGCCTTACTTGCTCCATGGCCACTTGAAGGTCGCTACGAAATGCTCTACTGCCACCCACCGTGGACATCATGTTGGCCTAGCGAAATATCAGTTCAAACGATCGTTGCAATACTTGAAGGCGGCACATTTTTAAAACATGAGTTTTATTTAATAATAGCCGTTTAAATCCAACGGCGGATCGTGTTGCTGAATCGATCCAATACCTTCCGTAGAGTTCAGATCTTTGAAAGATTACGTATTTCCAGAACAAAAGCCCATAATGTCTAAGACAGCCGACTAAGTTGCACATTATTCCATAGAAGAAAACACATGCATTTCTGGCTGCAACTGCCAACCGTACCAATTAAGGTTAGCATAAATTACCTTTTCCAGTAACTGTACGGCACAAAGGACAAGCAGAACTTCAAAGTATTGCTAATAGGCCGGATAACGGCAACTGCTGCATTACGTTTATAAGTTTCTTCTAGCAGCGTTTGTCTCACAGACGATTTGCTTCCAAAGGCAAAATCCAAACAATGAGATTCCTATACAGTAAGCGGGGAGATTGAACCTGAATTCTTTCACTTTCGCCTGCAAAGGTTATCCTAATTGGTAGCAAAAGCAACAAAACGCCTAACGCTAGCTAAGCAGCTTTTGATGTCAACCATTGAGGTATTTGAAGGGTATCTACGCAACAGCTTTGGTGAAAGCTTAAAAAGCAATTTTGTTTTGCATCTCATAGAGCACAGTGCCGCTTTTGAGTGAATCAAGCTCAATTTGCCTAATGTTCGCCCAATTGGTTAAATGGAGGGAGAAGTATTTTGCTGCTTCGAGTGCTATTGCAGGAAGTGCTAGACTATTCGCGTATCTTCAGCAGTATTTTGCCTCCATAGCTGACCGGAAAAAACGGAAAATGAAATCTCGCATTATTTTTCTATTGCAAACGAATATACATTCCAGCACGGACAACCATGTTAGTTGTACCTACCTAAAGGGAAGGGTGGCGTTTTTCACGTACCTACTTTTTCTTTTCCAACTGTAGCGAACTATTTCTTTTTTATCTAACCATAGAAATAGTGAAATGATGTTTTCCAACGGTCGAATGACGATGAAAGAAGCTTTTTATTAGTTGCTAATGAAATTGGTTGCCTTATTTGGTCCAACCTTTGTTTAGGCTGCAAAAATCTCATATTCATTTTTCGCATGCAGCGTACTTTTCCGCTATGCTTAGCGTTAATTGCATGCCGCAGTTGAAAAGCGCGTAGTAGTTTTAGTTCCCTTAGTTGGCAACTTTCGTTAATGCTTTTCCGTTTCGTAGTATTGCTGCATAGCATTTAATTGCAATAGCGCGAGATTGCGTGCTTGCAGTTTTTCTTTAGCTTCATGCAACTCTTGACCAGACTTCGCTGTCACGTCCTTTTCGTTTATAACGTTTCGTAAAGGCTACAAGCAAAGTTTTCTCCGTGCATTGGAACTGAGTGTTATTTCTGCAGCAAGCTGAACCAAAACTTTTGCATAAAAACATGACATCCGCGGATGTTTTCCTGGAGCAGCTATGTTCAAAATCGCAGGACGACAGTGTTCGAGCAGCCAACGATTTATTTTGGTAAGTCGTTATAGAACATAGAATGTTTTTGGGGGCGAGAGTAGAAGGCTTCATTTGTGTATGTAGACGACTTTCTTCCACGTAAAACGGTATATGCTTTATTTAAACCAGTTGAGCTTTCGGATCCCACGCAAACCGTCATCAACGTACAACTGAAGCTTCAGTAAGCGAACCTGTCGATAGAGAATAGCTTGTCAGTTTGCTGTTTGGAGATATTGCGTATAACTAACGTGAACGGGACAAGCAGCTCTGTGGGGACTGCCAATTCCCATAACGTGGTAAACTTGTGCCCTTCATGGATATTTACTAATTTTGTCCCAGTTCGCTTGGAAATAAAAACAGCAAGTCATTGTGTGCTAATAGTGGGTTGGATGACATTCAAAAGCTCTACTGATTGAAATAAAGCCTATACGCTTTTAACGGAGAATAGCTGCCCATATATGCCCGCATTGGAAGGTAGTTTGTTAATGATTATTTCTTCGAACAGTACACGCTTTTGGTGACATACTGTTGATCATATGACTTGCATTCCATTCACCTACGAATCCCAAAACACTTCCAGTTAATCTATCCGCTGCGCGGTTGTTTAAAATTTTGTGAAAGGATGCAACGCTAGATTCGAAGGCTTTAGCTTTTTAAGATTTCATGCCCTTACGGACGTTGATCCAATTCACACTTGGTCATTTTGTTTAAATTATTCCGGTTAATTTGCATTGCTTCTGTGTAGTTGGAATTCAGGTACGAACTGTAAAAGCAACTTGCTCATTTTGGGAATGACTACCTTTCCTTGTATTCATTTTTTATGTTCATAAATGGACAACCGTGTAGTGTTATTTCAGTTGTAGAGAGCTTCATATCAGCACGCTGAGCTAAAGCTTTACAATGAAATAGAATGGATAACAAAAAGAGTCTATTTCGTTGGTCGCCTGCTGGGGTTACGGTAGGTGAAAGTAAAATCAAGTTCCATTAGACCAAGTAACCGCAAGCAGCCTCTAAAATAAAGCCACTGCTGAGTTTAGGCTTAAGCTTAGAAAATATATTGTCATTGGCTGGTGCAGATGTATTTTTGCAGCAAATTGGCTGCGATTATCTTTAAGTTTTTAAAATTTAGGTATATCAATTGCGAGCTGAAAGACATGCCAGCAGATGTAGCGCAGACTTTTTTGGAAAAGTTCGACTGCGCTCTGCCGGAGCTTTTGTCCAGCAATGAACCGGAAGAAAAAACTGCTGCTATTTTTGCCATCGGTATATAGTTTGCTCCCTTCTCTGTACCAATTGAACAACTTTGTTGCAGTTTGCTTGATGCAAAGCGATCAGAGCGTTTCCAGCATCCGCGTTAGTCGCTTTACTCACTATTTGCGTAAAATGTTGCCAATGTCCGATCTGGCTTTGGTCGAATTAGCCATAAGGGCCGGAGCCAATTTAGCCCTTTCCTCCAGCGGCACGTACGCAAGCGAATACGTCGAATTCGAAATCAAACGCGCTCTGGAATGGCTTTCGGAAGCCAATTTGGACAAGAACGAAGCAAAGCGATTCTCGGCGGTTCGTTACTTGTCGAATGACGCAAAGGAAGAAACTAACTTTGGAAGTTTACTTTTTTAGGCTATAGTGCTTAAAGAGCTCGCCTGTATAGCTCCAACTTTCTTCTTTCAGCATATGCCTCATTTTTTCGATTGTATATTCGAAGTTTTGAAGGACCCAAAGGTTTGGACATGCTGTACATGCTGAAACACCTATTGCTTTGCTATTTTAAGATTTCAATACGCGAAAGAGCCATAGAGGCTTTGCGTGCTGCTTTAGTCGTCGCTTCGCAAAGAGAGATCAAAGTAGAACAAAAGACGATGTGGTATAAAGTAAGCACTTAATATCGTTTTTTCGCTTTTCATAATTTTCCTTTTAAGCTTTGCTACGACCAAGCTGTGGAATGCTTCATCGATGCGCGTTCCGCCTACTCCGCCGTCAGAGAGGATCGTGTTAACAGCGCTCTACTTATTATCAATGAACTACTGAGGAATGCGAACTCAGCTTGGGAGGTCTGAGCTCGTGTTTCCAAAGAACCTTTATTTGGTTATTTTTCAGAAAACTGTCCAAAGCGTCGAGCAGATGAACACGGAGCGCTTTTCCATTGTTGTTGATGTAATTTCAAAATTGCTTAGTAGACGAGTGTTATTCAAGCAAGAATTTCTAGGAGCGAAATTCCGCTTCTTCCAGAAAGCCGATAACCTTAACAGGTCAGGACAACATTATATCACGATTGGTCTCGCCTGCATACGTTGGGATGTTCGAAAGTCGCACATGCCGGAAGCAGTTGACTGCTTGCTACGAAGAGGCAAGTGCTCACGCAAAGGCCTTTAGCGAGACATAAGAACTGTACCCTTTAGATGTGCAGTCATGTTTCCCGATGTCGAAATGTTAAAACGCCGGCCAATATCCAGATTCTCCTTAAAACCACAACACGATTGGCTGCCTTCGATCCTGAGCGATTTTTAACCTTGTACGTCACAACTCGACTTCTTAAGTTATTTTTTGCTCATATCACTGTATTGCTCAGAAACTTCGCGGAATCTGTCAACTTTGTACTCAGCGGCATTAGTCGAGAAAAGCAGCGCTCAGAGAGCCTACTTGCCACCGGACTGCTATTCTTGGCAATGAAGAAGCATATGGAACCGTACGTACCTAAGGTGTTCGACCTGCTCAAGCAGCAGCTGCCTACAAAGGAGAGTTCAAAGTGAGCTGCCATCCTATGAGTTGCCGTAGAGCATTTTTAAGAGCTTGAATGGAGATGAACCATTCTAGAGAATAATAGAATATAGTGTACATTTCTATGGACCACATAATGATGTAATAATTTTAATTCTGAAGACTTATGTATATCCTTTAGAAAATACCTTGTCTTCCTGTACTATTAATGCATTAGCATATGGAAAGATGAGTTATCTAAATTAGGTGAGATAATACTCGCGTTCCCGTGTTGCCCGAAACTGCGTGTTTCAGTATTCGCGCCTCATTGATAGTACTATTTCATCCGTAATGCAAGCACAATAAGTAAACAGTTTAAAGTAACTTCAGGCCGTCTACAGCTTTACTCTTTTTCTTCTGTCTCTCTTAACTGTGTATTTATATATATATTAACCTTTCATCTATCTCTTCTCGCTCTCTCCCCTATCCATCTTCATTGACTTTCTTTCTTTCGGGTTTTGTCGGTTATGCCCCCCACTGTCATACTGTAGCTTTGCTACCATCCTGTTCTGCCCTACCCTAAGCCTAAGCCAAGACATAAGGCTTATATTTTCGCTTAGGCTTACATGAGGGCAGAACAGTATAGTCGGTGTGCTTGTCAGTAAGGATAGAACAGGATGGCCGCACGCTTAATAGAAAGGAACCTGCATTTCACAAACGATAGGGCGCGTAACCAACAAATCCCATCTGTGATACGCAGCTTAATTGGCACTGCAGTTATTTAGAGGTGAGGTAGAGTAAGCGTGTGCATGTCTGTATAAATCGATTAGTCAGTTCTTGATCTATTTGCCAACAATTGCCAAATACATGTAGGAAGCGAGCTGCAACAGTGGACCCATCCTTGTTTACGTGCGTTGCACTGATTGTTCGCGCCTTCGGTTCGTCCGTCCACGACCACGTTAAGAATATACTGGATTCGATGCTTGTTACGGGTCTAAGGTAGTTGGTGCAATATAAAATGGGCGAATGGAAACTTCTCATTCGTAGCTCAACGTTGTCCTTTGCTTTGTACGAAATCTGCGTCCACATGGAGTCATTGAAGAAAGCGGTTCACCGCGGCCTGCTTGAGCAGTTGTACCAAATTTTGCTGCATCAGCAAATGCCAGCCAGTATTACGGTGTTGCAGCAAGTTCATTTCCCGCAACAGCCCGTCAGCGCCTCCAATGTACAATTGGTTACGTTGGCTCTAAAAATCTTGGGCACATTTCCTTTCCAAAGGTGCTCTCTGGAAGCGTTCTTACGCTATATACCTCAGGCATACGAATGCTAACAGTGGGCCACGTGCTTGAAATATGTTCTTTTGTTTTGCAGGGATATCTTGGCAGCGAGTTCTACGATGTTCGCTTGGAGGCTGTTCGCTGCTTATGCCGTATATTGGTGTCCTTCGTCGAGTCGCTCCACCCCGCAAAGGACGTTGTCCACAACTACGGTTTGCTTCGACTGGTCCATGACGTAATCATGGAGATTTTAACTGTCGCCGTAACCGATTTTGGTAATGTGGAGGCGGCTTCTGGAATTTATTTTTAAAAAGTTTAAAACCTGCTTTTCGCTTTAGACGATCGGATAAGACAGATAACGTTCAATTTGTTAGTGGAAAGCGAACCTTTTCATTGCCATTTGGCTCAAGCCGATGTTCTACAGTTAGTCGTTATGGGTCTTCAGGATCGAAGATACGAAATTCGTGAGGCGGTTGTCATTCTGCTTGGAAACATGTGCGACATCAATCCGGCTTACGTAGTGCCCACGCTGAGGCGTGTTTTATTGCAAGTAAGCTTTGCTTACGTCATACTGACGTGCCTTTCTCTCTCTGCTACTCATCATTGATGTGATAGGTTTTCGACGAAATGAATCACAGCGGCTTAAGCCGTAATGAGGAGCAGAGCGCTCGGCTGTTCGCTCAGTTGGTCAGCAGCGCTCCAAGATTTATGAAGCCTTATACCCAAACCGCTTTTGAAGTAAGCGACTTTTTTTTGCTTGTGAATATGTAAAACAGTTTTTAAGCAGTTTTCTTTATTCTTCCCTATGCTATTTCCATTATTAAAATTTCTGTATGTTAGCAAAATTTGCATAATTTGAACTCTGACTTTTTTTTAGATACTAATCCCGAAACTGCAAAATGTACGCACCCAAGGCGACGTCATTGTCAGCTTCCTGCGCGCCATTGGAGAACTTGCTGGCGTAAGCATTGCTCTTTTCCCAAAGATGACGACGGCAACTTTTGATTTTGCATTTCAAAATTCTGTAGGTGGAATATATGCTCTTTGTTGCCATTTTAGGTTATGGAATTGGAGCTCCAAAATTACCTTTCCATTCTGCTGCCTGCGTTGATGCAGTTCACGCAGGATGCTTCGTCATCCGGAAAGCGAAGGGTTAGTAAAGTCTACACTTTACTCACAGGGTTACCATAGCTTGTATGCTTAATGGCAAAGGGTGTGAACGTGCTTGCTAAAACGTCTAGCTTATGAAAAGTGTGCTGTCTTGTATCCAGAAGACACAAACAGATATATGACGCTACTGACGGATGCCGAATGGGCGACTGGTTTACTGCGTTACGCAAGTAACACTGCAATAAAATAGGATCTAATGCGCTTCATTAGGCAGCCACTAGCATTAGTGTAGAATACCCTTTTGAAAGAGCGGCGAATTTGGTAGAACTTATATGCCTTTGACGGCTATGGAGAGGCAGGCTT
Source organism: Trichuris suis (assembly GCA_000797535.1). Lineage (NCBI taxonomy): Eukaryota > Metazoa > Nematoda > Enoplea > Trichinellida > Trichuridae > Trichuris > Trichuris suis. Next base: position 310,241 of record KN538402.1, on the reverse strand, counting down.
GCGACACCGTTTCGAAACCGCGCTATTTCTACAGTATGGGGTTTATGATGTTCAAGACATAACATGATGCCATGTTTCGCCTTGGCTCTTTTATTTTGATAGCTGACTTAGTGGCTGTGTATAAACTATTCCTATGTAACTTTATCTTGCGTTAATCAAGGTTAAAAGGTGACTTATTTTTCGTGGCTTATTAAGGAAAAAGAATCTGACGCCTGTATACTACTTGCGCCGTCGTACTGGACAAAGGTTGCGCACTTAAGTGGGCTGTTTTCCTATACGTCGCTTCGAAAAGCTGCACTTTCAATGATGGCACGCTTACTGTTACTGCTACTTTTCTTGTTTTTCACGTATTATATGTCGTACTTAAAACTGTCCTTAATAATATACCCTAACTGATAAATGCATTCGTTATTTTAAATGTTATCTGAACATACGCTTTTTCGGCATGGGGTTTATTACAAAATCCAGAAAAGTGCAATCCCGAAAGACAAAACCCCTGAAAGTCAAGAATCCCACGTTTGCCGGCCATCCTATTCTGCCCTTACCTTAGCCAAACCCTAAACATAAGGACTATGTACGCAATACACACCGTTGTTCTCCATTTTTGCTTTAGGCTTAGGTGGCATGCACCAGCTGTGAGGAACAGCAGAAAACAGTCAAGTTTGGCGATTCGGGATTTCGGGGCCCCAACGGTTTCTGTGCGTTTTAGGAATTTCGAGTAGATCCGCCACTCAAGGTGACCATTTCCACTTACAGTATTCAAATTCATTCTTATGCCATTATTTTAACATACTTTTCGCAGTGTTGAAGTCTTTGTTCATTATTTGTCCTTACGCGTTAATGTTCAACCGTCGCAGTAGAACCACGTGATGTATTGTAGTTGCTGAAGAAGATTCGCACTTTTTAAACATCTTTGTGAATATGCGGTGAATACAACAGTGCGTCTTGCAGTTTTGTCAGCATTCTAAATAGGGTCGCATTTTGTTAATGTTTGATAGTGTTTTATGCTGCTCTGTTTAGGCTGCTCTGTGGGCTTTGAGCCAAGTAATCAAGAACGCTGGTTTTCTAATGGAACCCGCGAAGGAGTATCCCGACCTGCTTGGTATGCTGTTGCGATTGTTGAAAACGGAGCAAAGCCACGAAATAAGACGCGAAGTACAATCTTTATTGTTTTTTCATTTGCTGCACGTATTGTTTGCCGCTTTAGGTTATTCGCCTTGTCGGTTTGATAGGAGCGTTGGATCCGTACAAGGAAAGGCAATATTCTTGCCAAAATAGCGGCGCGTCAAATAGCACAGGTTTGGCCTTATCCTTGCCAGAGCAAAAGGGAATTGCTGATCGTCGACAAGGTACGAACGGTCTGGTTGATCATGAACTCCCTGATTTCAACTTGTGCGTTAGAAATTATCCAATGGTTTCATTGGGAACGCTGTTCGCTTGACGAATTCTTTCCTACATTGGCAATAGTCAACCTTATATCCATTCTTGCCGATCCATCGCTCAGCCAGCACCATCATACCGTCGTTAACGCGCTTGTATTTATTTTTTATTCTTTGAACGTCAAGTGCGACAGCTACATGGATCAAGTGGTGCCCCATTTGACCAATTTGATTCGTTCAGCCGATCCTACAATGCGGGAGGTGTGTCCTATCCAAAGCTGACCTTTCCTGCTTATTTCAAAGGATCTATTTTTTGTAGTTCTTATTCCAGCAGTTCGGCTATTTAGTATCCGTGGTGAAGCACCATATCAAACCATACCTTTCGGAAGTGTTCGACTTGATCAGAGTAAAAAGACGCGTTCTTTGAAAATGCAACCGTCCGTTCGACATGTCGTTTAGGAATTCTGGACTCCGCAAACCCCAATGCGGCTCACCATCATAATGTTGTTGGAGCAGTTAGCCTCAGCGCTTGGTTCCCAGTTCAAACCTTACGTTACTAGTTTGATGCCGTCAATGTTGCGCGTATTTTTGCACGACACAAGCGAAGGACGCGCCGTAACTGCAAAGCTTCTGGACGCCCTTAAAGTGACCAGTTGCGCTTTGGAAGATCACTTCCATATGCTTATTCCTTCGGTCTTAAAAGTAGCCGAACAAAGGAGCGTCCCTTTAAATGTTCGCAGGTTCGTTCATGAAATTAGCATAAGTACAGTATTTCAAATATGTGAAAAGCAGGTAATATTTCTCACGCACGGTAGAATCAATAATAATGTCTGTTGTAACATGCTAAATGTTTAATCAAAGAAGTTGCTCTTAAATTGCTCCTTTTTTATTTCAGATCGGCAATAGAAACTATTGACGTTTTCGGCGAATCGTCGTCGTTGACGAGCTTCGCTTCCCGTATAATTCATACGCTAATTGTTGCCATGGACTCCAGCAGGGAACTCCACGCATGCGCGATGGACCTTGTCTGCACTCTTCTTATACATATGGGTCGTGACTTCTTGCCTTTCCGTCGGGTCATTGATCATTCGGTAGCTCGTAACCACATTTACTATCCCCGATACAACGCCCTTCTTGTCAAAGTAACCGAGGTAATGTTGCCTTGCTTACGCAGAAGCTTTAACTGATCTCCCTTTTTTTCTTGTTACGCCACGAACTGCTTTATTTTGTTAGAAGGTAGTGGTCGGCTTACAGCTTAAGCATTCTGCTTAAGGTTGGCAAGGTGAATCCGGACGAGGACAGTACATACAAGGCAAAAGTGACCGAAAGACGCGAAAAGTTGGCAAAAGACCAGCAGATAATCCAAATTGAAGTTCGCAAGTCGACTTGCAATCTTGACTACTTAAGAAAGGTGATTCTTTTCGACGAATGAAGCCCAACTGATTCGCCATTGTGTTTTTGTGATTTTCAGATCTGGTCTGTATCTCGTTGCGCTTCGAAGGAAGACTGGATTGAATGGCTCAAACGGTTCAGCATAGAATTGTTGAAGGAGTCACCCGTACCGGCTTTGCGGTCGTGCTATGCTGTTGCGCAAAACTATTCCCAGCTAGCAACGTAGGTGGCGCACTTCCCTACGCGAAACTATGCATGTATGTGGGCTTTAGCGACTTGTTCAACTCAGCCTTCGCCTCTTGCTGGACCGCCTTATCCGAGTCGGCGCAGAATGAATTGATCAAATGTCTGGAAACGGCCATCTCGAATCCCGAATGTCCCGAAGTGACCCAAGCAATATTGAATTTGGCGGAATTCATTGATCATACCGAGAAAGTAGGCTCTGCTTTGTTTGATTCCCATTTCGCAGCTGTCGCTTCTTAGGGTCCTCTTCCTATAAATCCGGTTTTGCTTGGCGAGAAGGCGCTGGAAACGCGGGCCTACGCAAAGGCATTGCGTTACAAGGAGAACGAGTTCATTGTGGAAGTTTCGTCGAGCTTGCTCGAGTCGATTCTTAGGTTTTCGTTTTAAGTCCTCTTCCGGTCGCGTGCAACAAATTATTTTAGCATCAATAATCAACTGCAATTACCGGAAGCCTCGATCGGTATAGTGGAGTATGCCAGGAAGCATGACTTCAAGATATCCGTAATTATAAACTTCTTCCTTATGCTTCGCTAGTCTATATTGTGCGCAGGATAAGGAATGTTGGTACGAAAAACTGCACGATTGGGAGAAGGCACTGGAAGCGTATGACAGAAAGCAGGAGTTGCACCCAAAAGATATGGACATAACTCTTGGTCGTATGCGATGTTTGGAAGCGCTTGGAGAGTGGTAAGACTTTGAAATGCTCACTTTTTCAATACCTCTGTTCTTGGTAATTGCATACGCCCTTTCTCCTAATTTTTCGGTTGGTACTTCCATAAATGAATTCATTAGCTTAATCAGATTACAGCAGGATAAGCGCGCGTCTTTAATGACTCATTCTTGCACAGCATGAGCTCATTGTAGGGGAAAGCTGAGCAACATTGTGAAGGACAACTGGTCGTCATGCGAACCCCGTTACAAGCAAACGGTTGCTCGAATCGCTGCTGCCGCTGCCTGGGGATTAGGTAAGTCGACGCGAGCGAGACGTACGACGACGTCAAAGGCTTACGTTGTTTATAGGTCAATGGGATTCAATGGACGACTACGTGTCCGTAATGAACCGCTCCAGCGTGGACGGCTGCTTTTACCAGGCAGTTTTGGCGGTTCAAAAGCGTAACTTTTCTGATGCGCAGGTGTGCATTGACACGGCGCGAGATTTGATTGACACTGAATTGACTGCCATGTAAATTTCAAACATTTCCATCCCTTGAACGTCATACGCGCATGTTCAGGGTGTCGGAAAGTTACAGCCGCGCATACGAATCGATGGTTACCGTGCAAATGCTTAGCGAGCTGGAAGAGGCTATCGAAGTGAAAAGAATGCCAAAAAAGCGCCATCTTATTTCCAAGGTTTGGTCGAAGCGATTGCAAGTACGCAGTTGGTCTACCATAGCGTTAATGTATTCATAGCGTATGCGTTGCTGTAGGATTGTCAAAGTACGGTGGAAGATTGGCAGCGCTTGCTGCAAGTCCGATCTTTGGTATTTGAGCCGCATGAAATGTTGGACACGTGGATCAAGTACGCGTCGTTATGCCGAAAGAGTGGCAAAATGGTAATTCATCTTTTGCCAACATTATATGACGAAGTTACTTAACGTATATCTGTACAAGCCTTAGTTCTTTTCACTATTCGCTTTGTTGCTCAGTTTTTTGAAATCTCTTTCTTCTTAACTTGTTCACTTTTGTTATTAAAGGTATTTTCTATTAACAAGATTCTTTTCTATGATTTTAGGCTATGTCACGCCGTACCCTCGTCTCTTTGCTGGGCGTTGATCCTGATTTGAGCGAAACGTTCACTCTGCCCCAGGACAACCCAGTATTGTCCTATGCTTATTGCAAGCAGCTGCACAGCGAAGGGAGAGAGGTTGATAGTAAAGAAGTAGTTTGTTGTTTCTTACTTGCTGTATCTTTCAGGAGTTGGCTATCAAGGAACTGAAGAATTTATTGGATACGTCTTTTAAGGAACAAGGCCTCGCGTTGGACATGCTTAAGCTGAAAGCCAAGTTGATGACTTTCAACTTTGTCACGTGAGCTATATTTCTGTTTTGCAGATGCTTTGTCAAGCTTGGCATGTGGACTGAGGCAAGCCGAATGAACAATCAACCGGTCCCAACGAACGTGATGCAGTATTACAAGTTCGCTGCGGAAATGGACCCGGAAGCTTACAAAGTAGGCAGCAGTCTAATTAAGTGAGGGCAGTGTTTATTTCAATTCATTCTTAGCCATGGCATGCATTGGCTTGCGCTAATTTCAACTCGCTGTTGTACTACAAAGAAAAGAATGAATCATTGAAGCAGTCGATTTTGACGACAACCAGTGAACCTACCGACAATTCTTTCTCGGACCATATATTAGCCGAAACGAAAGTGGTCAGCATTTAAAGAGTGTTCTTATTATTCTTTAGTTTATTCTGTGCAACGATAGAATGACAATCTAATTACCATGCACGCCATTCAAGCGGTGCAGTGCTTCTGCCGCTCTGTTGTCCTTTGCAGAGGCAATAGCTTACAGGATACACTAAGGTTTGAAAATGGCCCCATTGCTTTTTTCTAAGCGCGACTAATTCTTCTTCTCAGACTTCTGACAGTCTGGTTTGACTATGGTCACATTCCCGAAGTTTACGACATGATTGTTGATCGCATTAAGACGGTCAGCTTTGCAACGTGGCTTCAAGTGATTCCCCAACTCATAGCTCGAATTGATACACCTCGAACGTTGGTCAGTCGGTCGGTTATTCAACTGCTGTGCGATATTGGAAAGGAGCATCCTCAAGTGGGTGTTAGCATGTGGTTGGCTTTGTTTAAAGATGGCAAATGTTTAGGCATTAATATATCCCATCACTATTGCGTCAAAGTCTGACAACTCTGCTCGTAAGCAGGCTGCCAGTAACGTACTTAAACACATGAACGACCATTCTCCCAGATTGGTTCAACAAGCTTTTCTGGTAAGATGGCAGAATAGAAATGCTTTAAGTGCTAAAAGCAGTTTGCAGCTTAAAGGTTCCATTTTTTTCATTTGCTTAGTGATTCGCATGCTGAAGGAATGTACCTGCGCATAGACAAGATGACTACGATACTGTTCGCACTACTGCGGCAGTTAGGGCGTTTATCGTTCACGTTCAAGCAGACGAGTTAATGCTAACCGAAAGTCTCTCCCTGCATTGGTGCCACGAGCCAAGAAAATGTTGGGTGAGACTTTTGGTTAGGGTGCAGTTTACTTTGACGCAGATCACGTTGCCGCACGGTAG
>KN538402.1:258752-277175 GCA_000797535.1 Trichuris suis | reverse complement strand
CAAGCGCCATCTATCGCGACATAAACACCCCCTACGTGTTGGGATAGCGACAGAAGCGCTATCTATCGCGACATAAACGCCCCCTACGTGTTGCTATTGGGAAAGGCCTGAAAAAAGCGTAAAAAAGATAAAAAGCCCCACATACAAAAGAATGAAGTAGACAAAGGACGTAATAAAAAAGGAAAAGCTTCTAAAATTTCCCACTTCGAGAATAAAAAAGGAAACGACTGGTCTACGTGAGCACTGCATTTTTTTCAAAGGGTATATTGAAGACACCATGAAGCGGTGAACAAAGGACTCACCTTCATTACAGCATGAAATGAACAAACTTTCCTGCAAATCACGAAAAGCAATGGAGCGAGAGTCCAACAGTAATCTTGCCTTTTAGACGTTTTAGTTGTTAAAAAAGTTGTAACCTTAGAACTACCACCTATGGAAAACTAAGAGTAGTACCTGGTATCATTCGCTGTGATAGGTATGTGTGATTCAATCATTTCGACGAAACAGGAAGTGTCGACGCAAAGACAACTTGACGCAGAGGTTTTCACGCGGAAGTCTTCTGACGCGAACACCATTCGACACTTCAGCCTCCCAGGGATTCTGCAATTCCACTGCAACCGGTCACGCCATTGAGGGAAGTTCAGAATATTTGGGTCACTGGGCGCCCATTGATTCCCCATTTAAGTACTATTCGCGCTACCGGTAGTGCTCCATTTGCTTCGTTCAAGCCCTTGGTTTACCATCGTTGGTGTACCTCCACTGGTTTACCACTGCTCATTCGTTGGCCTTGGTACACTGCCATTTGTACGTCGAGCTTTTTCTGACGTGTACCCGTAATTGATCAATCAAAGAAACTCAACCAGCCTGTCAACGCGGACCCGAAAGCGTCTACTTCAATGTCAGGGTCTACTGGACTTGCTGGATGTTCTGATGGGATAGGTTCCAACAGACCGTACAGCGGTGAACCCCGGGACAAGCACCAAAATGTGTCGGAAAAAGGGGTGATGGGTGAAAGGATGTGAACCTTACTGACAAAGTGACACGTCTGCTTTATCAATAAAAAGCTCTCATTTCAATTTTGAGGAGTGACAAACCCTTTGACAGGAGATGTGACTAGTTTACAAATCAAACGTGGCTGGAACAGCCTTCACATAGGGGAAATGGGCAACATGAGGATCCTGAACCGTTAAAAGCACGCAGATAAGAGGTTTAACAAATCCCATACATGGTGTTGTGGGCGACTACAGGAGTTGGGAGTCAAATAAGCCATAGACATCATGAATAAAACCTCTGTGTCCTTGAACACGCTTCCAGTGTCCAGTCGACCTGAAACCCTTGATAATCTGTCTTGAGCACCATTTCCATCTGCGCCGGATAAAGGGCGCCACGTAGCTGTTCGATCGTGTGCTAATTAGGTTATTTCATATTCAACGCCCATCTTCTGACCTATTTGCACTACTTAGTACGGCACTTCAGGTGCATGACCGCTCGTCTCGCGATTGTCGCCTGTTTTCTTGTCTGGACAAACACCCGTCGCTCGTTAGTTGATCGCTTGCCCGTCATCGGTTGATGATTCTCTCTCGCAGTCGTTGTTATCTCGCCTGAACTTTCTGCCATCTGCACGACGTCGAGCATTCATCGCTGCTCGTTGTTCGACAGCTGCAGGCTCGCCCATGGAATCGCGTGGAAGCGGCTACTGGTTCGACAGCCGCCCGTCTGCCAGTGCGATTGCTTAGACGTGACTTCGTGCTGGTTCGATGAGCTCCAGCCGGCACGCATGTCGTCCGTTCGGCCGTTGGCAACCGCTTGCTACTTTTCGTTTGTTTCGCTCTGATTCTCGCGTCATGTTGCTTCGTTACGGTTCACCCTCAGTTCGTTCGTGTTATCGTCAACCGTCAACTAAACCGTCTACCAGTTTAGACAAGCCTATACTGCCACTTGTCGTTATCGCTTTGCACTCTAATAAACGGTATCGTTGCTAACTCCTACGAAAGTAGTGATACCAGCAGCGACAAAACGTTCTCTATAAAAGATAATCTTACTATCAGTCGTAACAAAGGCAAACAGGTCAGCGAAACGTGGAGCGCTCTGGTTAATCAGACCGCTTTCTGCGCGTTGACCCTTTGTCAAGCCAACATTGTACCGGAAGGGATTCAATACTTCTCTACCATTCGATTATAGTGGATGCAATTAACCAGTGGCTTTCGACAGCTCTCATCTTTCTTCACAAATTCGAGAATGAGCAACGTTCCCATGCATATCAAACACTCTTACGCAACTTGCGGCAGTGCGTGCGCTTTGGTTTTGCACTGCAAAGAGCTGCTCGAGGGGCTGTTGCTGCATCTCGAGCAGGTGTGACCTCAAGTTTTCAGAAGGCCCTTACCAAATAATTTCCCACCTCCATGCACCTACTATCCTTTGCAACTCGTTGAATAAGCACGAATAAAAGGTCAAGGCGAATATGAAAGAACAAATTGTTGCGCTTCAAAAATGAGGCTTACTTTGCCAAAAGATTCAGCATTTACTTGGCGAGGATACAATTTAGGCAAAGCTTCGAATCAAGACCTCACAGTGACAGGTTACATGACCCTGCACATCACTAATACGCATCACTATGGTTACGGTAGTTTGGTTGTTGTCTTTGCCGTGATCGAAAGGTTCGCGTAATGGCTGTAACGAAGAAGAATAAGAGACTTTTAAGTTCAAGTGGAAGCCAGTCCGCGTCCCAAACAAGCCAATTGCAGGAGAAACTCTTTGGCAAAGACAATCGACGCAGAGAGAGTCGTCCTAAGGGTTCGTCGTCGAAGCCAGTAAAAGCACAGTCGGGCAAAGAACAGCAGGTGTCAACGGAAAAGAAGCATCGTCGCCGTCGTCCGGGCTTTTTAGCCTTACGAGAGATTCGCCTGTATCAGAAAGGAACGGAGCTGCTACTTCGGCGAGCGTCGTTTCAGCGCGTCGTTCGTGACATCACGCAGCGCCTCGGCAAGCCCCATCTGAAGTTTAAGCGCATCGCCTTAGAGGCACTGCAGACCGCAGCCGAGGCTTATTTGATTGGTGTGATGGAAGACACAAATCTCGTCACTATCCATGCAAAGCGGCAGACCATTACTCCGCGTGACATGCAGTTAGCTCTTCGTCTTCGTGGTTAATCGACGTCCTAAGACTCTTCGCAATTGCACATTTAGCCGGCTTTTCGTAATATATACGTACGAAGTGCATGCTATTGTTTCCAGTATTTTACTATTATTACCTGATCACCTAATAAACAGTTCCGTACTGATGCCTTCTTTGTGAATTTGAATGTAAAATAAACCTGTCTTGCGTCGCCAGTCGAGATACAAAACGCACAAGTGCGACTTAGAGGGTACAGGTGACAGATTATGCTGAGGCAGAAAAAGTGTTCGACGTTTCTGTTATCTGTCCTTATCAAAGTAACGTAGGCCTTTACAGCATAGGAATGTCGCAGTGAGTTTTCGTATGAGTTGTTTTCGGTGTCTCGGTGAGGCTTAAGGGCAGTCATTAATCGACAAAAGCCTGAAATGTAGCGGCAGGTTGCCAGCGCTTAGCCGCTCGTATTATTCTGACGGAAAAAGCTAGACATTTGCACAGCTGCTTTACTGCTCATTATTTGCACAGGCTGACTTTTCAATAATGACCATCAGCTCTAATCGGAAGATAGTTTCAACGTTTTCAGCGGTAGCAGTCAGCCATTTTTGGGCTCGCATGTGAATGACACGGAAAAGCAAAAAACCTATGTTAGCAGATACAACTCTGCCTTGCTGCATGTTTTACTAATTTGCTAATGGTCACACAATCTAAGGAAATGCTTTGATGCCGGCTGCGGCCAACACCGGCAACAAGCCTGAGAATCACGAATGCGCTTCGCATCGTTACGGTATTGCCCTTGAACTATTTTCATCGTTGGATTGAGGTCAAGAACGCTGAAGTTAAAATCAGGGCGGCACGAACGGTCGCCACGAACGAGACAAATAGAACAATCGTTGCTCGGCGAAGACCAGTAGCCTATCAAGACCGCGCGCTGCCTAGGAACAGAATGTGCAAAACATTAAGGAATTGAAAACGCGATGGAAGTGTCAGAATTGTCGCTTGGGGCTACGAGAACCCGTGATTACCAGAAAGGTCGCAGCTATTGATATGATTCGACGAGCTCCGTTTCATCGCGTTATGCGTGACGTCATGCATCACGTCAGCAAGCTGAACCTGACGTTCGTGCGAATCGCGTTGGTCATGATACTGACGTGATTGGATAGTTGCGCATTGGTCATACGCTGCGGTGCAACTACGAAGGGAGTCAGTCCTTCCTGTAAAGAGTGTTGAATTTGGTGGGAAGCCAAAAGCAATTGCGGACTTCGAGTAAGCGTTCAGCCTGTCGTGTATGATCGGTAAAGTGCCCTTCCAAGCGTGCGCAAGTATTGATCTCGATCAAAGCGGCGGTGGTCAGCACCTTTCGTGTCTTCTATTTACAGAATTAGGTTGACACGCTGAACGGGCATTTGTCCGCCTGAGCAATGAAAAACCAGACGGAATTCTCTCGCTGAGCTGCTGCGTCTACGTTTATTTCAGCTTATAGGCTGCTTGCTGCCTCTTGCTGTGGGCCAACCAAATGAGAGATATCCCGTGCAGGCGACGCAATGCTGCAGCGTCTCCGTTCGGGCTGATTTCCGCGAAGGAACGTTCGCTCAGTCCTACTCCATGAATACTTCATGAATCTACCCGCTGAAGGGTCACCAACATCACCAGTGAGATCGGTTCGTTTGACTGTGGTCAGCTGCTTATTTCGCTAACACACGGGTTCTTGCTGTATTCGTGATTCACAGCACTTCTTGCGAAGAGCAGTAAACTGAAGCCTTGCGTCTGACTTCATTAGAGTTAACTCGCGGTTAGGTGAGCAAAAGATCGCGCCGGTAAGAAACAACTAGGACAAATGAGACAGCAGTAACTCGCGACGTTGCCGTAGTGCCAGCAAGATTACTAGAGAATAGGAGCGTTTAATGAGAGCGCCTTCCGTATGAGTCGAACTCTGCCGTCTTGAAGCTAGCAATGACTAATCGCTTTTACGAGCAGCTGTACGCCTTCAGTGCAGCGGTTAGTAACTGTTGCATTGAAATCGCTGCCATAAAAGCGACCCGTTGATTCAAAAGTCACAACTTTGCCTTACGCTTCCCTCGCGTTAATTCGCATATACGAGGTTAGTTACTTAATATCATCGTATTAAACGCTAATGACAGGGCACGATTAGCTCAGAAAGGTTTCTAGTAAAAGTTTTCCGGTGACTGAATTGGGAGCATCACTGTAAACGTAGTGGAGAAAAATATAAAACCCCGCTACGAAAGAATTAGTTTTTCAATTATTATTATTATTATTATTATTATTATTATTATTATTATTATGTAGTTGTATTAACAGCTGAGGCGTCCAGTTGACGACGGGGGAAATTGCGCGGCGATTTCGCTGTCCAAGGGGACAATGGCGGAGAAAACCGTGACAAGTAACGCTGCGTGTTAATGTTGAAAATCGAAATCTACAGAACTCGAAATTTTTCCACTATGCTCAGCCGTTCTCCTTTGGACTCACTCAATCCGCGTCAGCCTCATGCAGTTTCCACTGAACAGTCGTACCTCCGCTTCGTTCGACACAATCACACGCGCTGCGCAGTCTGCACAAAGCTATCGCTTCTCCGTTCGTCCGCCATGAGCGAAGACGCGCAGAGCAGGCTGCGCTAGGCGATCGAGCCTCTCGTTAGGGGACCACTGAGGCAGACACGCTTCGTACAACCTCGATTGAACGTAGTTATCTCTGCCTGCGCCGAATTAATGAGGGACGAACATTTAACAATACTGTTTGCCCTAAGGCAGATTTAAGCGGCCTGGAGCTCATATAGCCTAGCAGTTAGCGGTCGCCTCTCCGCATGGGCCGACATGAATTGAGACACGCGGACGTAAGCAGTCTGGCGACCGCTCGCGCTGACCTAATCAAAGGCATCGTCAAGCACAAGAGAAATGAGGAGAAGAAAGAAATGAAGTTAACTGAGAGGAAGGTGCTGCAAGTATGACGCAAGTAAGGAAGTTTACTGTCCTGAGGCTGCTCTACGGGGGTCAGAGAGAAGCGAACTGGAGTGCAGTACAGAAATATAACAAATCTACTTCTATGCTTCCTGTCAATCAGCACCCAGGTATAGGAAGACTCGCTGTTGACCATTCATCGCAGGGACTAAGACGCTTTGCCGTCAACTGAACATCGCTAGCTCACCGAGTCAGCGAGGACTACCCTCCCATATCGACTCCTGACCTAAAAGTTCAGCTATCGGGTGAAGCGCAAGACAGACCCAAGCCTAAGCCTAAACCTATGCTTTGTGCATCAGAGTCAAACAGCGACCGTCAAGAAAACAAAAGGATAGGCGTTGCTTGAAACTGCGGCGCGAGAAGGCCAACCAACCCTGATATGATAAGGCAGACGTGATCTACGCGCGGTGAAAAGCAACCGGCCAACCGAACGTAACCCTTGAATTCCCCGCCGTGGCCACTTGTTCAGTGAGATCAATCACGTAGTAGTCAGCAAGCACGGAACACCACGGCATCGTCGAGTGTAGTCTGCTATCTGCTCGTACAAAGACGTCAAACGACACGTCGCAGCTGCGGCCTGCGAACGTCACGCGGCAGTTCCAACATCAGTAACTTCAACAGCGACAGCTGCAAACCGCGTCGTTGTTATTTACACGAAATGTGCGTCATGGAATAATTGCATGGCATTGTTACGTTCCATGGGTGCGAGTGTTAGCCAACTTTGGATTAAGCTGGAGTGCCGTACACAGACTGCGCGGAACAAAAGGGACTTGTCGCGGGCTAACATTTTACTGCGCTTAAAGGTAACGAACGTCAGGAGACAGTAGGACGCGTTTAATTCGATGTGTACACAACAACAGTTCCAGAGGGCCGGGAAAAGGAAGTCGCAGCAACTTTCCCTGTTCCTCGCGGTTATCAAAAGTCACCTAGGCATAAGTCGGAAGTGGTGAACAGTGAAAAAGCCTGCGCAACCAAGCAATGCTGAGGGACGGCCCCGTAATGTACAAATTATCCATGGAATAGCTAAGGGGCGTGCAGGCCTTACTCCTGCTGCTCAGTTGGGTTGGCACTGCACCCTGACCTACGTTGCTCGCAGCTGTGACGTACTATCTACGGGCGCATAGCACAGTAGACCCCAAGAGTATATGAAAGGGCCTTCTGGTTGCTTGAACACATATTCAGTCGCGCGTTCCGTAGTCAAGGTGTCCATACTACCCTATGTGAAATATTTCATATGGCACGTTTCACGCATGGTAGTTCCTTGAATGGCTGATCCTGCCTCTAGTCTTACGGGCGCAAACTCGTCGTCTCTTCGATTGCACGCTAGCCAGTCCGCTTGGATACCAGCTGCTGACTCACTTTTTCATTCATTCTCAGCTCGCTTGCTTTTTTTCCATCTGCGCGTCGTCATGGGCTGATCTTGGGTCATCGTTCTACAGCTGCATGCTCAAACACAGAATTGCTTAGGGCGTGGCTGCTCGCTCGACTGCCGCATCTTTGCTTACACTAGCGTTTAAGTCGTGACTTCTTATTGCTGCGGACCCCGCCAGCGGTCTATTCAGTGTCCAGTTTTCGTACCGTTGAGTCGTCAGTTTTCATGTGATTTACCGTTCCATAGTTCCTCAAGAGAACATTTCAATCGATGTCCCGACTTTGCAAGGCCATGCTCGAAAGCATGCTGTCGTCGTCCGTGTAGCCTGGCGCGTACACCTAAGGGCATCACAGACCGGTTAGCGTTCTTCACTGTGCGGCTTGCGAAGGCATCGCTTTTCCTTTCCGTTCGGTTCTTGCGTCGTGTTGCTTCGTTGACGTTCACTCCCTGCTGACCTGTGTCATCCTTCGCCAGAATACTGCACCGGTTGTAAAAACTTTTACTACTATTCGTCACAGTCATGATACCATTTATTAGGCGATAAAGTAGCAAAGTCCTGCCGGAATAGTGGCCCAGCTACCACAAAGCCATCTTCACAAGAATAATCCCACTGTCAAATGGGTCAAGACGTAATTGATCTGTGGAATGCACTCGTCAATAAATCGCATTGCCCCACCTTAGCAACCTGACCTCACCCATTGCCCTAGTACCTGCGAGCACGTTCTCCGACACAGCGTTGACAGTGCGACCAGGACGTCCTGAATGTAATACTCGTTGTTAGTTCCAGTTATTTTTCCTAACGGTCTGCTCATCCAATGTCTGGTACGCTGCTATTCGTTCTATTTTGTGACGATACGCTGCCATAAGAGGGAAAAACCCGCGGAAAAGGATCTGAATGAAAACCCGTCGCCCTGTTACGACAGACTCCGTCCTCATTATTTTTGAAGCGGATAGGAAATGGTTGAATAGACTCGTTAAGCGAACGTGATGAAAGTAATCGAAGTTCTTGGAAGTCGTCTAGTCTCTTCGTCAGCAATATGATGAAGCAGCACAGACGGTGTAAGCGGAACGCTGGTTAGGCCTGACAACGGCATAGGGCGCTAATGTGGTACAACAGCTCCTGTCACTCACAGTAGTTAATGTTTCGCTGACCTGAACGTTCATGCCGCAGTTGAGTGAGCGATTATTGGAACCATCTCATTCGAGCCACTCAGCTGAGACAAACGCGTCAAAGCCAAGGAAACGCGGACCGCTCTGATTAATCAGACCAGTTTCTGCGCGTTCCAGCGATGTCCTGTTGTCAAGCCTACATGTTACCTGACGCGCTGTTAAAATACCCTTTGCGTACAGTTCTATCTTACTGGTAACGCTGAAAACTCATCTTTCTTTACAAACTGAGAACAAGCAGTGTTACTACGTATATGAAACTCTCTTCCCCAATTCGCCAGCACTGCGTACACTTTGGTTCTCCGCTGGAAGCAAAGCTGTTGGATGGGCTAATGCCCCATCTCGAGCAGATGTAATCCCATGTTTCCAGGAAAGCGTTATCAAGTTATTTCTGAATCGCTCGTAGGTAGTGCCACTTGCACCATCTTGAATAAGGAAGCGTGTAGTGCCTAACCGAATATGAAAAAACCAAGCGTTGCACTTTCAAAAATTGGGGCTTATTTCGGGGAAGAGTTACATGGTTGCGTGGCCAGGCTACAATTTAGGGAAACCTTCGAATCATGCTCTCACAGTGACAGGCTGCATGATCCTGCGCACCACTAATATACAGTACCACCGTTGCGAGAACCTCCTTGTTGTCGCTCTCGCTGTCGAAAGCATCGCGTAATGGCGGTAACAAAGAAGAATAAGAGAATTTTAAGTTCAAGTGGAAGTCAGTCCGTGTCCCAAACAAGCCAATTAGAGGAGAAGCTGTTCGGCAAAGACAACCGACGCAGAGAGAGCCGTCCTAAGCATTCGTCGGCGAAGCCAGTGAAAGCACAGTCGGGCAAGGAACAGCAGGTGTCAACGGAGAGAAAGCATCGTCGCCGTCGTCCGGGTGTTTTAGCCTTACGAGAGATTCGGCTGTATCAGAAAGGAACGGAGCTGCTACTTCGGCGAGCGCCGTTTCAGCGCGTTGTTCGTGACGTCACACAGCGCCTCGGCAAACCCGACCTGAAGTTTCAGCGTATCGCCTTAGAGGCATTGCAGACCGCAGCGGAGGCTTATTTGATAGGCCTGATGGAAGACACTAACCTCGCCTCTATCCATGCAAAGCGGCAAACGATTATGCCGCGAGACATACGGTTAGCCCTTCGTCTTCGTGGCGAATTAAAGTTCTAAGGCGCTTCGCAATTGCATGTTCACGCCGCTTTTCATAATACATCGTGCTGTGTACGAACTGAATGCTCTGCTACTTATTTCCAGTATTCTACTATTGTTACCTGATTACCCAATAAACAGTTGCATAGTGACGCCTTCTTCGTGAATTTCAGCGTGGGGTAAACATGCGTTTAAGCGTGCACCACAGTCGAGTTATGAAAAGCGCAAATGCGAGTTCAAGAGAGGACGCAGGCGATAGGTTATGCTGAAGCGGAGAAAGCGCACTTTATCTAAGCGACGTTTCTGTTATCTGTCCTTATTATGGAAATGTAGGCGTTTAGACGATAGGAACGTCGCGGCGAGTTTACGCATGAGTAGATCTCGCTCTCCTGGTAAGCGCTTAGAGGCGATCAATCGACAAAAGCAAGAAGTGTAGCAGTAGGTTGGCATGGCTTAATCATTCTTATCTGTGCGCCGGACTGCTTTGCTGCACAGGCCGAATTTTCGCCAATGACCATCAGGTCTAATCGGAAGAAAGTTTCAAAGTTTACAGCGGTAGTACTCAGCCATTTTTGCGCAAAGCCTCTTGCTTGCTTGTAAACGACACAGAAAAGCCAAAACGTTACGTTGGGAAACGACTCTGTCTTGCCGGAGGTTTTAATAATTATCTAATGGCCACACTGCGCGAAAAATGCTTTCTTGCAGATAGCGGCCAAAATTGGCAACAAGCCTGAGAATCACGAATGCACTTTGCATCGTTACGGTATTTGCCTTGCAGTATCTTCATCGTTGGGTTGAGGCCATGGGTGTCACCAAGAACGCTGAATCGCAAAAGCAGGCCAGCGCGAACGGTCGCCAGGAACGAGACAATTAGAACATTCGTTGCTCGGCGAAGACTAGACGCCCTTCAAGATGCTCTACTTTGCGAGTTGCCGAGGAACCGAATGTGAGAAACGAAGAGATAATGCGATGGAAAGCTCCAGCGCCGTTGCGCAGGCGACTTGGTGCTACGAGAAAACCAGAAACGGAGGCAGCTATTGGTTTGGTTCGACGAGCTCCCTTTCATCGCGTTGTGAGTAACGTCATGCAGCGCGTCAGCAGGCTGAACCTGAAGTTCGTGCGTACTACGTTGGCAGTGTCGCGCGTGGCCGCCTGGCACTGACGCGTTGGATGGTTGCGCATTGCTCATGCGTTTGAGTGTAACAACGAAGAGAGTCCTGGTAAAGATTGTTGAGTTTAGTGGGAAGCCAAAAGTAACCGCGAACATTGAGCCAACGTTGGGCCTGTAATGTATGATCGGTAAAGTGACCTTGCAAGTGTGCGCAAGTATTCATACCAATCAAAGCGGTTAGCAGGTTTCACCTCCTCCTCTGTCTGCGGAATTAGGTAGACACACCGAAAGAGCATATGTGCTGCAGAGAAATGAAAAAATGGAACTGGAATTTTTATCTAAGCTGCTGCATCTGCGTTTATGTCAGCCTAACTGGTGACACGCAGTGCAGGCTGAAATATGCTGTTCTTTCTTCCTTTGGGCTAACGTATCAGAGACACCTCATGGAGGCGACCATGGTTCTGCAAGGTCTCCGCTCAGGCTGACTTCCGCGAAGGAACGTTCCCCCAGTCCCGAGCGATAAATTTATCCGGCTGAAGAGTCAACAACAGTGAACATCCGGTTCGACCGTGGTTAGCTGCTCATTTCGCCAGCATACAGGTTCTTGCCGTATTAGTAATTGATAGCAGTTCTTGCCGAAGAGCAGTAAATTGGAACCATGCTTTTCATTTCATCAGACTTAGCTTGTGATTAGCTGACCACGAGATTGCGATGATAAGAAACAACGACAAATGAGACATCAGTAACTCGCGACGCCGCCGTAGTGGCAGCAAAAATGCTGGAGAAGAAGAGCATTTAATGAGAGCGCAATCCGTTGCAGTCGAGTTCTGGCGGCTCGAAGCAAGGAATGACTGATTAATCGGTGGTGTTGCCAGCCCCTGTGTGCCATTAGAGCAGCGGTAAATGACTGTTGGATCACATGCGACCCACTGATTCAACGCCCACAGCTTTGCCATACGCTTTCAGCCCGTTAATTCACATATATGAATTTAGATGCAGACACCGCACAAGTATGTGTAGGGAGCACCGTGTCTATATTAATATGAACATGGAAAACGCAAATCATCAGAGCTTGAGCATTTTCCACTATGCGCAAGTGTCTCGCCGTGGACTCACTCAAACAGCATGACTCTCATACAGTTACCACTATGCGATCGCGTCTCTGATGCTACCGCCTTAAGCGGAGAAGCATAGCGCAACCTGCCTGAGACGACCGCACCTATCGTCATGACAATCGGAACAAGCACGCTCCGTGCAATCTCCGTACGCGTCTGTTCTTGCGCCGAATTGAGCAGAGGCCTCCGCATAGGCCACGCTGAACGCTTGTGCCTCTGCTAAGGCAGACGTGAGCGCAGATGCGTTCATACAACCTCGACCTAACGATCATGTCTGCGCGTGGGCCGACGTGAATTGAGTTACGTCGTGCGAACGAAAGTTGAGCCTTGCGTCTGTTCGCACAGGCCTAATAAAATGCATCGTCAACCACAAGAGGAATGAGGAGAAGAAAGAAATGTAGATAGGCCCTGCAAGTATTGCGCATTATAAAGCTGCTTACTCTCCCGAGGTTGTTCTACGCGGCTCGGGGAGAAGCGAACAGGAGTGCTGTACGAAAATGTAGCTACCCTGCTCCTATGCTTTCTGTCAACAAGTACCTAAGTACAAGAAGATTTGCTGTCAAACATTCGACGCAGGAACTAAGGTACTTTTCTGTCAATTGAGCATCGGTTACTCAGTGAATCAGCCGCGACTACGTTCTCATATCAGCTCACAACGTAAAAGTTCAACCTTCGCGTGAAGCGCAAGACAGGCCCAAGCCTAAGCGTGAGCCTACGCCTTATGTATCAAAGTCAATCAGCGACGCGAAGGAAACAAACGATAGCTATTGCTTGAAACCGCGGTGCCAGATGGCCAACTAACTCTGACATGACAAGGCAGACGTGGTAGAATGCACGAGGATAATCCGACCAACCGATGGTTACCCCGAGTTCCATGCCGAGGTCACTTGTTCAGTGTTTGACCAATCATGTAGTAGCCAGCAAGTGCGAAACACCAATGCAGCGTCCAGTCTAGCCTGCCATCTGCGCGCACACAACACGTCAAGCGGTACGTCACAGCTGCGACCTACTACGTCACACGGCAGTGCCAATATCAGTGACGTCAGCGAGCGACATCTATGTCCTGCATCGCTTTTACTTAACACGATTTGTAAATCACAGAACAATTTCGAAGCATTGTAGAGTTTCGTAGGCGCCAATGTTCTCCGTCTCGGTTTAAGCTTGCGCGGCGCACATTACCCGTGCGGAACAGGAGACGCCCTACGCCGGCTATCATTCTATTTCTCTTTAAGGTAGCCTACAGAAAGAGACAGTAAAAAGCAGTTCATTCGACGTATACATATCAACAGTTCCCGGAAACGTTACCTACAGCAATTTTCCCGTTTCGCAGTTTTCCTGAGTCAGCTGAGCCAAAACCGAAAATGGAGAACAGTGACGCGTTCACAACCAAACGATGCTGTGCGACTGCTCCGTAACGTACACTTCTTGCGTGCAATAACGACGTGCCGCGCACGCGTCACTCGCTCGCGTCACTAGGTCACTGTCGCATGACGTAAGTTGCTCTCAGTTATGACGTGTTCTTTATGGGCAGGAACAGGTAGCAGAGCATACCCGAAACGCCTAACGCTGTCGCCGTCTGTGTATCCCGCATGCAGCCCTGCATCTAAGGGGATCAGAGGCTTGTTATTGGTCTTCATCGTGCGGCTTGCGAAAGAGTTGCCTTTCGTTTCTAACGTTGTGCTGCTCCGTTACTCTTGCCGCTGAAAAGTTCAGACGGTCTACGGGGAAGAGACTGTCAGTTACCGAGAAGGTAGAAAGTTGTTATCCCGCTTTACGCAGCCAAATTTTGATTTAAGTGCCATTGCGATGTCAGGGAGGGCAGTTGATTTTGATGAAGAAAGATTGAACGCCCAAGTCCGCGAACATCCATGACAGTCGACACGTGAACTCACTGAGAGGATGGACGTCGGTCACGTGACTTCCAGCCGAGACTTGTTATCTATGGGAAAGGTACAGAAAATGGGATCATGGGCGCCACATCAACAGAGTCGAGATGACAAAATCGGTGCGTTTCTGCCGCAGTTTCTCTCTTCGCTATATACGGTGTGGCCCAACATCACCCATTCGTCAGCCACATGATAACAGGTGAAAAGAAGTGGTGCCTGTAGGTCAACATGATGAAACAAAGGGAGGAGCGGTTCAGTTTTCGTACTGATCCAACCCTGCCAGCGAAACGCGAAATGCATCAACGGAAGACTTATGCTGTCCGTCTGGTGAAATTATGAGCGTGTTGTACGTTTCGGATGCTTCGAAAGAACGAGTTGATCATGGACACAATTTATGATGAGCAATTATGGCTTTTGGAGAGCGCGGTTCAGCAGAAAAGGCAGAAGCAGCAACATGCCATCATGCTGCAGCACGACAATGAAGCTACGAGAAGCTACGGCAAACGTACATAGCCTTCGGGACGCTGTAGT
Source organism: Trichuris suis (assembly GCA_000797535.1). Lineage (NCBI taxonomy): Eukaryota > Metazoa > Nematoda > Enoplea > Trichinellida > Trichuridae > Trichuris > Trichuris suis. Next base: position 262,770 of record KN538402.1, on the reverse strand, counting down.
CCCGTCGTCAGCGTAAGATAGTGAGTACCCTCCCTATCGATCTCTGTAAAGTTCCTAACAACTTGCTCATCCAGTCGTTGGTAGTGTTTGTTCTGGTTTTCACGGAAACACTTGCGAAGAACGGGAAGAAGCCGTGGAAAGGTCAAAATGAATAAACTCGTACGTAATTTGATACGTTGGAGTGTGACCACGAAGGGAATCCTTGGGTCTTTCTTAATAGCAACCACACAAGCAGCGTTCCTGTTGGAATAGGTGGCGCCTTTGTCGGTGCTGCTTGCTGCTCCAGCGGGATTGGCTGTCACTGACGTCATGCTAGTTATCGCTGATCTCATGCTAGCCAGGTAGAGCTGATGTTGGCTTCGCTTGCTCACCGAACCAGATTGATTGGCAGGCGACTCTCGAGCACAGCGTACATTAAGCGCTGTCAGCTGTTACACGGCAATAGTTGGGTTGTTACCACTACAGCGCCTACGCAGACAAGCCCAAACCTAAATCGGAAAATGATTCCGTCTAGTCAACTACGGTGGAGTCCAAACACTATTGTGTGGCAACTACACGCTTGTTACCAATAGCGATACATAAGCCTAAAACAAACTTAGGGAACAACTCCGTCTAGCCAACCGTACACCGCCATTGCGCGCGACAACTGGTCTTACTTGCCCAGAAGATACCCTTCTCTAATTTTGGTATAGGTTCAGGTGGCGCACAGTCACTCTTAGTGACAAGGCAACCATCGTAGAGCAGCATTTAGACTACGCCACACCTGAAAGAGCAGTCAGAGTCACAGCCAGTCCGGTTCGAGAAGCAAGCTAAGGCGACATAGGCGCCATCTGTGGCGACATAAGCGCCATCTGTGGCGACATAAGCGCCATCTGTGGCGACATAAGCGCCACCAACGTCGTTGCTATTGGGAAAGACCTGAACAATGAACCGACCGTTTATAGTAAATACGTACGTAGCCTTCAAGGATTCTATTGAAAGAATCTCTTGCCTTTTCATGGTGTATCTTTCACGACGGTGCCCCCGTGGTAAAGTTGAATTACCGTTGCCTTCGTAAGATTAAAATTTATTGAGCAATCGAATCATAGGGTGGACCGTTTTGCGAAGACAGCTAGTACTTGACCATTCTCATGCCGCCCACGTCCGATAGTTCCGAGTTTCTGTTCTCGCAGATTTTGGCAGTTTTCTTAGTCTTTGCGGTGTTGTTTCGAACCAACTCTGATCTCAAGGTTAGGCTCTGGCCAAACGGGACAACTGCCGGGCGCCTGCGGTTGCCCACAGGGAGCAAAGTTTACAGTCGTCCAAAATTTGAAAACTGATCGTCTCATAACGGATCACGGTTTGTTAACGCAAAAAACGTTCTACTCTTCCTGCTACACGTATCAAGAACGCACAGGCGTGTGCAATACCAAGTCACCGCTGACGACGGAACCAGCTGACTTCTGAAAGCTCCGTTCGTTAGTTGCTACGTGCGACGGGAATAATAAGGTTTTTGCGTTCATAGTCCAAAACATATGGCAAAATAATAAATATAGTATCAGTTGAATATTTTTGAAGGAACACGACAAAATGACTTCTGTGGCTATTGAACAACGGCATGCGTTTGCAGATAAGATTAAGTGTAAAATATTACTGTCTTCGCTGTTTGGTCTTCAAAACTGGATGCTTCCTAACGGGTCCAAAGGGCTTCATATTCGAACTTCAGTACGGTTGTTTCTTGCCCGTTCTTGGTTTCTGAAATTAAACCAAACGAGCGCCCTACCAAGGGACGGATGAGCAGTTATTAGGGAGAAAATCAGAACAATGATACTTTGAGAGCTTTCGGGACCATGTTGTCCTGTCTTCTGCGATAATGGACCATCATCTGTCTTTCATTATTCGTTCTGATTCTGATTTTCTCCCTAATCACTGCTTATCCGTCTATACGTAGGGCGCTTGTTTGGTTTAATTTCAGAAACCAAGAACGGGCAAGAAACAACCGCACTGAAGTTCGTCATCACTGTTTATCCTATCTTTTACAGCACCTATTAGGATAATAGTTATCCTAATAATCCGTGGCAAATGGGGTTCGACTGTATTAAGGGTACGCCATATTACCTGTAACTTGCCTGCTGCATGATTGTTGCCTGTTTGCTTATCTGCCGGCAAACACCTGTCGCACGTTCGCTGGTTGCTTACAGGTGAGTAACTCACTTTCTCATTCATTCTTGGCACGCTCACATTTTTCCATTCAGCAATCGTCTCGCGTTGACCTAATTGTCTTTCAACCTCTGCATGCTGGCTTATACCATCGTTTACGGAGTAGCTGTTCGCTCGACTGCCGTGTGTTTACCAACGTGTTCGCTAAAGGCACTGTGACTTCTTGCTGCTGGTTCACACCAGAAGGCTTGTTGCCCTCTGCTCCTCGTACCGTGGAGTCGTCTGTTTTCACGTTGTTTATTGTTCCGTAGTCCTGATCATTTCCGTCCGGTTCTCGGGCCATGTTGCTTTGTTACCGTCTGGGTCATGTTCCACCACAATTCGGCATCCATTGTACAAGTTCATTATTAGTCATTGCTCATTTATCGTCTAATAAATGATATCGTCAGCAGCGACGTAATCCTTACAAAAAGAATCCGACGATCAATTGGGACAGGGATGCAAGAGTCAGCGACATGTGTGGAATGCTCGCGGCAATAAATCACGCTGCTCCACTACACTGCGCTGACCTCGTCCACTGCCCCTGTAAAGTCCAGTATATACTGACAACTTCATAAAAGCTTTCTGCTATGTCACGTTGAGGACAGGATCGGATTCGTTGCTTCTCACAGCGGCTTCTCCTAACAATCTATTCATCCATAAGTTGGTAGGGTGCTTCTGCTGTTTTATTGCAGATACAGTCGCCGGCAAAAACAGGAAAAATCGACAGAAAAACATCTGAACAAAAACTCATTGCCAGTTGACAAGAAACCCTGTGTTCGTTGTTTATGAAGCGCGTTTAATAGTGTCAGCTTCGTAAGGATGTTCATACTTCTGCTCTTCTCAGGCGGATTGTCCAGTTGGCAATGGGAAACTGGGGAAAGTTGCGACCTTTCGAAAACACCTGTTTCCGTCGCCACTGATTTGATGAAGCTGCAAAAGCAGAATAAGCCGAACGCTGCTAACGGGTCAGATAGGTGGCGCTAATGCGGTACTAAAGCAGCTCCTGCCATTCGCAGTAGTTCACGCTTGGCTGACCCCAACGTTCATGCCCCAGTTCTGTGAGGGATTATTGGCCAAGCTGAACGAAAGGCGGCAAGGTCAGCGAAACGTGGACTACTGTGATTACTCGGACCACTTTCTGCGCGCTGGAGTGTTGACCCGCTGTCAAGCCTATCCTATACGTGTCCAGCTCTAATACTTTTCCATTGCCATTCAGTCCAAGTGTTGCGCGCTTCGAAATAGAGGATTACTTTGCCGAAAACTACAGTGGTTATCTGGCAACGACGCGATCTAGGGAAAACCTTGAAGCCCGTACCAGCAGTGTCAGGTATCATGACAGTGCACATCACTAATATACAGTGTTATCTTTACAGAAATTCCATTGTTTTCGCCAGCGTTATCAGCACTTCCACGTAATGGCTGTAACGAAGAAGAATAAAAGAATTTTAAGTTCAAGTGGAAGCCAATCAGCGTCCCAAACGAGCCAATTGGAGGAGAGACTGTTCGGCAAAGACAATCGACGCAGGGAGAGTCGTCCTAAGCGTTCGTCGTCGAAGCCAGTGAAAGCTCAGTCAGGCAAGGAACAGCAGGTGTCAACGGTGAGGAAGCATCGTCGCCGTCGTCCGGGCTTTTTAGCCTTACGAGAGATTCGCCTGTATCAGAAAGGAACGGAGCTGCTACTTCGGCGAGCGCCGTTTCAGCGCGTCGTTCGTGATATCACGCAGCGCCTCGGCAGACCCCATCTGAAGTTTCAGCGTATCGCCTTAGAGGCATTGCAGACCGCAGCGGAGGCTTATTTGATAGGCCTGATGGAAGACACTAACCTCGCCTCTATCCA